>CAKJVC010000163.1:0-135269 GCA_918026815.1 Chalara sp. BL73 | reverse complement strand
TAAAGTCGTACGGATCCTTGAAAGTTTCTTCATCAAGCCCCAATGCCAAGTTATTGACAACAACTGTTGCTACTTCGGGAACCCGGTATCCCATTTATTCATCCTACTCGATCACAGCATCGGCTTGGCCTCCAGGAGTAGGCGGCTACCTCATGAGAGCCTCTTGCATGAATACACTAATCCGCATATCAAAATTCCGTAGTTGTTTGCTTATTCAGAAATTTTCTAGAGCATTTAGCTGTTTCAAGAGCGAAATTCGCTCTGAGAAGTTGGTACTTACAAATGGCAATTGTGGCTAGGTACGGGCAGCCTCTACGAGCCTACAACGGTTTTAAATTCCTTCTGAGCCTGACCAACAGCGTCTTGATGCAACACACTTGTTATGACAAAATTTCGAGGACCATCGGTGTCGTGATGGCGCCTCCAGAGAGCATCCAAGTGATGAACGCTATTTCCACCTGGCTAAGGACCTCCTTCTCCTTCATTTCAAGCGCAGCCTTACTCCAGTTCCATGCTGTAGAATGCAGTGCTGAAGAGTCTGTCTCAACTGTCCCGGACCAGAGTCTACCTGGAAGGAAGGAAAGGGATTGGTATTAGGACATGGCTAACTTTTGACGGAAATAGGAAAAAGCGAGAAAGTTTATTGTGTTCTAGTACCCTGCCCGCACCTCGAAATTCAGCCTAGAAAGTCAGATGACGAAGAATTGCGCTCGGCGTGGGTAAAGCATTGAAATGAACAAGTTATTCAGGGAACTGATATCAAAAGCAGGGCATTCTAGAGTAAAGCGCTAATGATACCATTGCGGTGACATAGATCAAATTAACATTGGGTGCTTGCCGATTAATGCTGCCAGCGTGCTGACGATGTCATTCAAAATGCTGTTCCTTCGGGTGACCCGGGTGGTAAAGAGGGTGGACCCACGGACAACACTTCTGTCCCTAATTTTATATAACAAAAGTTGCCTGAAGCAGCTGTCGCGCCTTCATTCAGTCTGTTCACAAAGGATCCGCGATATGGCATGGATGTAACGGCTCTTCTCACCAAATTGACCGCGCTCCAACTATCCCAAACTGAGATTACAATATCCGATTGTATAGCTGCGTAGATATTGTTTGCCGCTTTCTGGCCGAATCAGCTTTGATATATTAGGTTTCATCCAATAAGATAGGCACGCGTGGATCCGTCGGTACATGGATATGCTTTCTATGATTTGATCCTTCATACATTGTAAAGATGCGCTGATAGATGTTGGAGCCCCGGTGACAAGCCCTGCTTTGCTGGTGAAATTCCACTGACTATAGAAACTGAAGATTATCGGGTTCATCCCAGTATTCGACTATTGCTGGTGGTGTCAACCAGCTCGTAAAGGATTGGGGTCTGAATTCCTCGCCCCTAGTATTATTTAGCCGTATGGATGCTTCCCTCAGTCTCGACGATCAAATTCGTTATCGGAAGTGCTGCAATGCAAAAATAAGGCGCATGGAGGCCGGTTATAACCTCATCTATTGTGCAATCAAACGATGTCGTTGAGACTGAATCGATCACGTGAATTGGCTATTAGAGGCGCCGGCCATGTTCCACGAACCTCAGCCAGCATCACGATCCTGCCAAACCTCATCAGCCATTGCCTCGTGGTCTGCAAGATTGACTGTTTCATACTGTTCCGGCCCCTCTTAACCTTTGTTTCGACACTGATCCTTGGGTCACCTTCTAATTGGGTGTATGTTTCATGGGCGCAAAAAAAAGATCCCTAACCCTCTCATTTCCTGCCTCATTGTTACGCAATTATGATTTTGCCGAACCACCAATACCCTGCTGTATGTTATCACAATACCGTTACATCAGGGAGTATATACCGCATCATCAGCCATGGACCGAGGAATAGTACTCGACACTATCACTCAGCGCAGGCCCACAATTGCAGCCTTAAACGAATATTTTTGCGTGGGGTAGCACGATCTGATCGTTGCCGCAAATTCGCATTTCGTGCTGCGTGTGCTCTTGTCCTTCCTTACACACACCTCTTTGCGGGACTTAGTTGGTATATTCAGCTCGGCAACCAGATTTTGCATACAAGGTTTTGTCCTTCCTCTGTTTAGTCTTTTGCCCAACACAGCCAAAGGTAGCACAAGCTCTAACTGGCTCCAGCACGCACAGAGTTCTCCAGGTTGGCATTCTGCCGCTTCTACATACCCTACAAAAGGAATTCCTACTCAATCCAGACTGAAGTACATTTACTAGGTTCAATTGCCACACGAAGGTGGAACAGCAAACCTATTTCTGGTAGGTATAAGGCACAGCCCAGCCTTCCTGCCCAGTCCAGTTTTCTCGTGTTATTACCGAAGTGCCCACTGTGGATCGACATACTGACATTATACTGTAACGCTACTCTATGCCCTCAACTTTTCTTTGATTATGGGCCTTCGCCCTTCCAGAAATGCCATTTCCGGGAAATAGCCAGTACAATATTCTTAAAAACAAAATTTACCACACAAATATGATGTGAAGGCTAAGTTCGCTATATATATATTCACTTCGCGCTTCCCGGCCTGGGGCAAAGGTCCACCGATAATACGTAGGCACATGATATTTCGGTGTTTAGATACCTACTTATTGCGTTACGGCACTGTCAAGTTATTAATTCCCACCAGTCAACATGCGATGTCTTAACATTCATCCATCGTTGACCAGAAAGAGAAAGATTAGACTGGGAGTAGCTTTCCATTTAGACTTCCGCTAAATATTAGTGGAGTACGGGAACAGTCGAGCCGGCCAATAGCCAATCTACCCCTGGTTTCATCCGAGCCCAATCCACTCCAAGCGCGCAATGAACTAGGGGGCACAAAACAGATCTACCGTACTGTACAGTACTGTCCTGTACGGTGCTAAGCTGCCGCTAAAGTAGAACTCAAGATGACAAAAAGGCACGTCCCGTTGTGATGTGATACCCCTGCCTACCTATGGACAAGCAAAGCTTGCCTCTCGTATTCAGGGAATCGTGTGATATTTTATGGTTCTTGCTCTCTGAACGATAGCCCTTCTAGCAGTCAGCTCCATCAATCGATATCTATGCTACAGATGAGGATAGCCTTCTATGAAATTGGCACAACTGAAGGGTTTTGCTGTACTTACTACAGCCCCAGGCCATTTTAGGTTTTCGTCTGCATTGGATGCATATGCTCCGCCCCAACCCGTTTCCGTGCTGAGCCGCAGGCATTGCATATCTTGAAATGGGTAACCCCAAGATTTGTGGGTTGACCCTGTATATAGCCAATTGCAATGGTGCGGACGCCAAAGTTTTGTCTCAACCCAGTGTGCTTATCCGTAGGCCCCAGCTCATTTATAAGAGTTCATAGACTGCCCCTCCGCATTGCCTTCTCTCTGATCTTTCGTTTCGTGAAAGATATACGGCATCAATACCAGACAATGGCGGCGACTACGAGGACTCCTACTGCCACTCGGGCATCAAGTGCACTTGGTCAGTCGACAGATGTCATAGCATTGACAACGACTTTCTCGCCCGAAGCGACTTCCTGTACTGAGAATCGATTGACGATGTTGAAGAATAGAGAATATGAAATATGGCTGAACCACCCTCTACCAGTGCCTGGAACCACCATGTCAGACTGCTACCCGACTGAATTCATGTCCAGCTTTTTACTTGCCGAATCAGGGATCACTCAATCTGCTTTCAGTAATATTGTATGCCCAAAGAACTATTATACCGCCGGTCGCTATACCTCCAACTACATTGCATGCTGTCCAACGTATGTGTTGAACTAGATTTAGAGAGTGAACTAGACTGACAAATGTGCTAGTGGATATACTTTAGCTCCCCAAAAGTGGAACTTTTCAGTGACAGGCCAGCCTACGGAGGAAAATGCTATACTCCCATTCCACAAGCTACTCCAGCTCGTGTAACGCAGTATGGTGACCTGAGCGTTACTGCGACAAGCACATTCTCGGCTACTGACACACTTCAACAAGCCTATGCTTACCCAATCGACGGAATTGCTACTGGCGTGGTTGAACCCGTAGGTATTGTGGTTCAGGAGCCCACAACGACAGGCGCATCACCCACCACTACCTCCACAACTTCCGCAGCTGGCGCTACCTACACAGTGTTAGCCAATACCGACCCTGTCTTTACACCAAATACAGTCGAAGCAAAGATTGGGGACACTGTATTATTCCAATTCATGTCTGGAAACCACAGCGTTACACAATCTTCCTTTGAAACCCCCTGTGAACCACTTTCCGGTGGTGCTGATTCCAACTACATGGCGAACATCAACAACCAAGTCATCCCTACTCCCGAATATTCCTTCCGTGTCGCAACCACTTCCCCGCAATGTCAGTCCTTCAATCTCTTCCTCTCACATCAAACTAACAAAATTCAGGGTTCTTCTCCAAACAGACCGGAGAATGCAGTAAAGGCATGACATTCGCTCTCAACCCCACAAACGAGCAATCCCAAGCCGTATTTCAAGCTGCGGCTATTAGCCAAGGCTCAACCACCGACACTCTCTCAAACAGCAGCAAAAGCGACGGTGGGCTCAGCGCAGGTGCGAAAGCTGGAATCGCCATCGCGGTTGTCGTACCCGTCATCATCATCGCCTTCCTTATAGTATGGTTTATCCGTAGGCGGAACCGCAATGCTCGACAAGAACCAGTACATAGCCCGCCCGCCGAGTACTACAGCCAAGATAACAAGCCATCAGCGATTGGGGCAGCAGATGGTTATCGAGGATACATGTCAGATGCAAAGGAGAATGTCCCGCCAGTGCCACCGAAGGGTGAGGGAGGTTCACGGTGAGAGCATGAGGAATGAGTTGCCTGGGTATACAACATACGAGATGCCAGGGAACGAACCAGAATGGCACCATAATTCTAATGAGGAACCGAGCCCTGTTTCGCCGCCTTCTAGCAAGCTAAGGAGTCCCCGCAGGGCCAAATACTTTACAATAGTTAATTCTGGGAAGTTTGTACATTTATAAAGGCAGCATCAACATTCGATAACTGGGACTGTTGTGCTTTTGGGTTGGAGCGCGGTGTTTATGGACAGGATGCGGCTCTGAACTCAGATTCATTTGTATATACCTTGCCTTCGAAGAAACTATCTTCACTTGAATGAACTAGGTTCGACCTGGATACAGGCTTGCTAACTTCTTGCGAGATGTGTTCCCTTGAACATCTTTCTACGAACGCTCTGAGACGTGACTTCCACGTGACAGATTACCTCCCTCTCCCCAAACGCCAATCAAACGTCGAGGCGGACGCTTATCACTACTGTAGCCATTGGTCGAGCGATATTAACGATGCGTTATTCTTGCGGAAACGCTTTGGCGCTCTTCAAGAGTCAGGATTTCGGCACCATTGAAAGCTTATTAATTTGTCTAGCTGGAAGTAAGCCGCTAGGCTCAATAATGTGAAAAGACTGGAACGGGCCAGCCCGCTCTTTAGAGCCCGAGAAATCTAAGCTAGGTAGCTTAGATTTCTCGAGTACCAATAAAATGAGTAATGACAGAAGTCTCACAAACCTTGATGTCCTATGCGTGTTCATTCATGAGGGCAACTTAGGTAAGGCCAATAGCTCTAGCTTCAGTGCCAGCATCTTTCTTTGATTTTTCGGAGCCCTTTCCCTCGCGCTCTCACACTGCTTGGCGCCACAATCCTCCAAGGGCGGATTGGCATCGTTCAACATCTCCTCAAAACGGTACAGACGTCCATGCTGGTTACAAAGTAGGGTGGGTGTATCAAAGCCAGCATGAACTACAGAAACATCTCATCGAGGCCCGCCTATTCCTTCACTGAGCCGGGTCTGTAGACGTAATAGACGCCCTAGCTGCTTACCGCGAGAAAGAGCTGCGATCCATTGAGGCACTCCTTCAGGCTAGGCGCAAATCCAAATGATCTACCAGTGCTGGAAATTATTTGTAGTGGCCTTCCTTTTGATGACTTTGAGTATCCCCTCCAAACCTTAAGGCTATTGGTGAAGGGATTCGCAAGTCTTGAAGCTGCCCTTGATGGCATGGCCAAACATTAGACGATGCAGCGACCCAGGATCAGATCCTTACATGATTACTGCCTAAAAGGGGGACATGGATAGTGATTATGGAGCTTACACTCAAAGTGGGTCAATTATATTTATAATTGAGGCTCCAGGCCCTCAGTTCAGTCTTCAGAGTAATTTGGACGTCTGCGACTTGGCGATTGGTGACAGGACAGCACAAGTGCGGCATATCCGGAACGCCTATACTCATATCGGATGCTCTCACGACCTATTCTGCTGCCTTTCCTAAGATGCAATCGTCGTTCGGTCTCTTCTCCTTACACTAGTTCACATCACATGTCTAGTCCTACTAATCGCAGATATCACTATTCTCAGCAAAGTCTATCTCTCTTCAGAGTGTCTCGCACGTTACTAAATCGTCAAAAGTTGCAATGTGTTGTGAAGGCATGTTCGGCTCATTTTCGAAACTGGAATCAGCTGAATCATCGTTTCATAGAAATGACTCCAGTTTAGAAAGCTCTTGGGTTCTGGTGCTAGCCATGGACGTCATGGAAATCGAATGGCGAGTCTACTTAGATTTAGTACCTCATGCATAGATGTATCAGCGTAACTCGCAATATCTGAATTATATTCCTTTTGTACCCACAGCGTAACTATGAAGATTAGATCGATTCTTAGTCTTATCCAGATTAAATATCAGGTTGACACGCTTCGGTGAAGTAGCTTGATATTTACCCGTAAGTGAGTTCCGTTAGCTTTTTAGAGATATTGGGTGTTCAGACCATCAATATGCTTCCTACCTGGCCGGATACCCTGTGAATGGTTTTTCAAATGCTCCATAAGCCCTCATAAAATATTCTTTCAAGATTAATGTTGGGACAGTTCAAAAGATAATAAAACTCACTCTTCTATAGCGCCAGATGAAATATTCATTACTGCGGAGATTGGGACAAGCAGTCGCATACATAGGCTTACCCACCACAATCCGTTCAATGATGTTTGTTAATGATTTTTGTTCATGATACCTCAGACAACTGTCATGCAGCACGATTCGTCAAGGCCTCGAGGAAAGACAATTGCAGACACAAATAACCGAGCTCACTTCTTATCCACGCTATTGATGACAGCATATTTCGCTTTGCTCTACCTGTGTGCACTCCTTTCAAAGAGATATTTTTATGTACGAAGAGCCGCGTAACAAGAACACTCGCGGTTTCTTAGACGCCGATTTCATACAGCTTGTTGGTGGCATTATAGAGTTAGACGATTTTCGGGGTTATTGCTTCTGCCGATGCAAACAAGTAACATTGTGATTCTTTGTTTCATATTTAGGGCACCTGAATATTTGTCTTGTTGCTTGGCTATATCTTTGAATCGTGATATTCCCATAAGCTGTGCTGCGTGGTGGTGCTTAGCCAACATGTAAACAAACCCTTGAGCCGCTTTCCAAAAGAAGGCAGCAAGCCATCAGAACAGAATACTTCCTGCTGTTTTATACAGAATCTTTATATCCAAATATCTCAAATACGATGGGAAGGACGAGATATTTCTCCAAATTATAAAACTATCATAATTTCATCTGGAACGTCGAGTATGTCTTTGGATACGCGAGACCTATGCGCGCTCATGCCCGTTTTGGAAATGTAGCTGATGTGCACCAAGTCACACTAAGTGGGACAAAACCCTGAGGTCTACAAGTGCAGAGATCTCTTGTTCATTTGTTCTTCCCCTCAACTGTTTCCAGAGTCGTTCCCAATCATTTCAAGCCATCGTACTGATCCAAGTTAAACTACGCCTCCATCAGCTTCAAGTCGAAACTGATACTTCTAGATTTTCTCGTGACTTGTATTCGTACTTGGCTGACAAAATTCCATCAATATGCGCCCATCATCCATTCTACTCAATCTTTGCGTTGTCATAACTAACGTCAACCTTGTTCCCGCTTCCAGGGTACGTCTCCCAACTCTCTCCCATCTTCACATCTAGTTATACGCAACCTAAGAGATTGATATGTGATATGTAGGTCTTCCCGCCCCTCTGTTTTATCCAAGGCTTCCAAGGCGCCACCGAAAAACACGTCGAGGTCGCAATCAATAAGCTTCGTGCCCGAGGTCCAGCTGGAGGAGGAGGCTGTCGTGCTCCACCCGGTCCTGGTTCGTGTGTGGAGGTATCCTGCTATCAATCAGCCAGGATCTTTCTTTGCAACGATGTATGGTCCCGTGTCCGCCTTGAGATATCCAAGAATCAGCAGCGTTATCTAACCAGGTGACAGAACAACCATGCTGAAGTTGTGGCGTAAGTCCAACACGACCCCAAGCATGAAGCTCAAAATTTGTAGACAGGACATGTATTCTGGATCAGGACTGACCTGTGTATCCAGCTGCGACTACCTGGCAAAGTACGCCCAGTCGATCAAGGACCATTGCACCTTCGAGTAAGTTTCTCCTTATTCTCGTTTACGTACCCGTTCCTGCTCTCATTCCATCCATTGGTCCACGGAACTAACAGGAAAGCAGCTATGGTAACCATCCATGGCCTCTGCCCCCATTGATCGTTCAAGGTCAACAATTCGACACTAATGGTTACAATGTTATTATCCGGTCCACCGGCACCTGGTGTTAGATGCTTACATCCTTACCTACCCTTGCATGATATTGAATCAATTTACTTTGAAATGAGTTTCAGCATTGCTTGTGTGTGATGAACACTTGCTTGAAGAATTTGCGTGGCGGGCTTTGACTGTATAGTAGATCACAGAGAGATTTAATTTAGCTCCAAGGGGAAAATATGAATTATTTTCTGAAAATGCTGTGCAGTGCTAGAGAATAGCATATACTGAAAGACAGATAAAGCGTGAGGCGGCTATAAACGCTGCGGAAGAATGGTATGAAGACTCATACCTGGCCAGGACAAAATGTCATTGCCGAACTGGCTCCTCTATGAAATCCATCTAATTCCGTTATTTGAGTACATATACATGATATCCTACACCTGTCTTTGACCGATGGCCAAGAACAAGATGAAACTATTCTCGGCCATGTGCTTTGATAGCTTTTCCAGGATGTCTATACATTCCACCCATATAACCAATGCCACAACGGTCCAAAGTTGACTGGTCGCGGAACTTCTGATTCACGTTTAAGACCTTCGCGATACACATAACATGGTCCCCAATACGGATCATGCCTTCAGGTCTTGGTTCCCTGACTCTTAACAACCTCTTCATTCGACTCTGTCGAAGAGTTTTTGCTCTCGAACACTTCCAAATTAGAGCGCCGGCTTCGATTTTGATTACGGGGACGCGGAACTGCTTAGGCAGTTCAATCGTTCCTGCCGGAACTGGCGTCCCATCCGGCACATCGACGCCGAGCAACGTGTGAGGGCCCGGAAACTCTGGCCGGATTTTAATTTTCTGGCACGGGAGTACAAATGCTTTCTGGGTACGATCCTGTGGATAGAAATAAGCATCAGTGGGGATGGTATATCCCCAGTAAGTAAAATTCGCTCCGACTTCACGGGCTATAGTGTGTCCCCATGAATATGGTGGGAAAGGCTGAGTTAAATCCGTTCCTGGTTGCCCTATCCCACCTGACAATATCTCACATGCCAGTGTGCCTTGAATACCATCGCCACATAGATTCGGTAAAACCTTCCTAGCTGCACCAGCTCGTACTTGGTCGACACCATATATACCACTGATGCCCTTTAAATCTGGACCGAAATAGCCACCATTTCCGGCTGAAAAGAGTTCTGCGATATGCATGCCCTCTAAAGTGTCGGTAAGAAAATGTATGAGAAAGCTTCTATTTCGCTCCAAGGCAAGCAACGTCTTGCTTGGATTCGTTAGATCGGATTTGATATTGAATGATATAAGCGGTTCTGGAGAGAGGGACAGAGTTGTGAATGATGATAGCGTCATGCCAACAGGAACAATCCTTGATCCCCTGGTTAGATTATCGGTGCCGGAGGTTACAGGGGCGCTTTCCGAAAAGATAAGAGACTTATCGAGATTTGTCGTTAGAACGACCACGGGAGCAGTTTGCCTGCGCATCAATGCCCGTAGGTCCTCAGTAACTACGGTAGGAGAGCCAGAAGGCTCCTTTTCGATAATTCGCTCTACCACTGGCTGCCTCAATGACCACTTAGTTCCCGGCCTATTGCTCTGCGAGGATATTAGACGTAAGGGCCAGATTAATCCCTTCGTTGATTTTTCTCCAGTTGGCTCCAGCAATCCCTTGTCGCTATCTGAAAGAGCAAGCTTAGCTTGTTCTGGCATAATAAGCTCTTCCGTTTTTCTAACTACATCCGAAGATGTAGAATTAACCGTTCCATCTGCCTTATTCGACCCGTCCATTGGTGAGCCATCCCGAACCTCATTTTCGTCCAGAATCTCTTCCGTGACAGGCGTTTTTGGATGCCACCAGCTGGTGATAAATGGTGCTTGCCGCGAGGGCAAGACTTGCGACCGGTGAGTATATGAACGAGGTCTGCGAGCTATGGTATGAAGCTTTCTTGAGACTCCTGCAATCGTAGAATTAGCATGTAAATTAGTTATGGTGGCAGAGCAAGGACCTTTAGCAAGGCAGGTAGGGGCCGTTAATTGGTAAAATATGGAGTAGAATCCCAATGCCGCAGCAGACTCCCTCCTAGCCACCGTCCTGGCACCATTGTGATATGCCATGGCTTCGAAACCTCGAGCTCCCCAATATTGAAAACTTGTTGTCGTTCGTTTCCTGAGGCTGAAGCCTTGCGATCTCCACATTGAATATCCCTGTCCATCGCCCTACAAAAATTAACGTCTAACCACGGGTCTTCAATGCTAACACCATATACTCAAGACAATGTCCAAATTACCTAGCAGCACTCTACGGCGAGCGTCGCCTCCTTCATCTTCAATATCCCAATGCACGACGCAGCAAATAAGACACGCCTCCCTATTGCGCCGTCCGCATCGGCCCTACACATTCACCCAGCTCGTCACGCTCTCAGACGGCTCAACATACCTCACACGCTCCACCTCTCCATTACCTGTCTACCGCAGCACAAAGGACACCCGAAATTCAGCTCTCTGGCAGCCCTCTCTTAGCTCCTTACGGAATGTTGAGCAGGATGAAGCTGGACGATTAAGGGCTTTTAGACAGAGGTTTGGTAGAGGATGGGATATGGATGCGCAGGATGGGGAGGAAGGGGGGGAGAAGAAGGGGCAGGAAGATAGCCTAATAGATTTGATTAGTGGAAAGGCGAGATCGCAGGCGACGGAGGAGGCAGAGACGACGGAGAGAGATGGCACAGAGGAGATGGTTACTGTTAAAGGGGCAGACGGGAAGCTGATTAAGGTTGCGACGTTGAGTCGGAGTCAGAGGCGAGCTGCGAAGAAGTAGAGCTGTGAGCTCGTCGCAGGGGAATTGGGGATTTGTTTCGGACAGAGGAATACCTGATGAAGTATTTCCATGAATTGTATGGATGCTTGTATAGATAGTGTACGAATCCTGGAAGAATGACATAAGACAAGGAGGGTGGTGCATGGCAGGAGTTCGAAAAAATGGATTATCTATGTACAAATACTACATTCAGGCCATCATATATAGACTGGTCCAAAATCCGCTGGATCTTTAAGAACTGCCCCACTCATTATTAATCTTCATCATCGGTCGCTGTCACAGAAGTGCCTTGGGAATCTGTCGGTCTGTCGGTGGGTGTTCTGAGGGGTGAACGTGCTGCTGGCTCGACTGGTGGTTTGTAAAAGACATCCTCATTTTCTTCAGCATCAAGCTGCATTAGGAACGTTTCCCAAAGTTCAATCAGCTACTGGGAGTTAGTAATCCGAGAAACAAGGTCATGATACTCGACTGACCTCTTTTTGTGCCTCCACTGCACTCTCCAAGAACGTCTCAACCGCACTCTTGAAGTCCTCGACCTTCTCTCTCTCAAATCTCTCAAGTTCCGCTTTCATCAATCGGCCCATATCCTCGAATAATAATCTAGCTTGATGAACTTTGCGCTCAGCATCGGCCACATCGGCATTCATTTGCACCAAACGATCTTGTTGTGTTTTTCCTTGACGCAGAAGTTTATCTTGAGTTCCTTTGCGCTTTTGCATCTCAGACTCAGCTGCATGCCATGAGTGGTATGCCTTTTGGCGTTGACCAAATGCCAACTTTATACTGCCAATAAGGCGGATGTACTCGTCGATTGTGATCCCTAAGGTTAACACATCTTGTTGCGCCTGTCGATCATACAGCTCCCTGATACGGATTTGGAGATCCGATAAACTCTCGAGCGGACCGGATAAGGATGCCGAAAGCTCAACAGTGGAAAGGGAGTGTAGAGAAGCGGAAAAATCTCCCGCAGCTTCTGAAAGGCCCTTCCGCTGTGTAACTACAGTATCCATGGCCTTTAGCAGAGCCTTGAGTTGGTTCTCCAATGCATCAAGATAAACACGTCGTTCATGGAACCACTGAAGAGATCAATATATAGTATAAGTTGTTTGGAGCCATTAACTCACCTCATCCTGTTCTACAAACTTTCCTCCTCCACCAACAGAGAGACCAAGACCGCTGAACATGCCCTTGCTTTCGCCAAGACCAGGTTCCTTACGCTCCTTGTGCTTGACATCTACATTGAATGCCTCGCTTTCAAGGAATAACTTTAGGTCTCCGTCGTGTTGGAGAGTAGGATGAGCAGCGATTTTGTTGAGCATTCTTTCTAGAGCCGCCCGACGAGACTCCACAAAGTTCGTATCGAATCGTCCCACGGCTTGTTTTTCCGGAGGCGGAGGAACGACAACCCCTGGGTTGCTTCCATGCAACGAATTGTAAAGCCATAAGAAATCTCTATATCTTCTTGTTACAGCAAATTCAGGTTGACGATAAGCTTTAGAGGAGGTCTGTTGAATATTAGCATTCATCATATTATCACGAACGAAATCGCTATTACCTTAGTCTTCACTAAATAAACAATATGTGAACTCGTCAGATCGCCAACTTTATGGGGGTCTCCCACAGTGATATCAAAGCTGGGTTTTGCTGCTTGTTCAATGCTCACACTTGGTTGGGTGTCCCTCCGAACTGGAGTTCCCTGCGAAGGTTGCACCGGAGGGGGTATCCGAGGTCCAGGATTTCGTTCCACATCATCATTCAGATCCACCGAGTCAAGCATGCTCCTCGATATCGGACTGCTTATAGAAGACGTGGCTTGACGCAAGGCTAATATTTGCTCTTTTTGCGGAGGCGCTGGAGGCTGGTCGACTACCGCAGCTGGCGCATTGTCACCTAGTGGTCCTAATGGGCCTAAAGAGTCATCTAGAGCTTCAAGGCGCGCTATATTCTGTCCTGGACGCCGTGGTGTTCGTGGATGCCTTGTTGTTGGCGACTTGATAGATTGTGAGGCCGCAGAGGTATCGATGGATGGTGTGGGCTTCAAGTTATCAGATGATTCTGCCGAAGTTAATTGAAGAGCTGTATTACTATTTGGTGACTGACCTGAAGTTCCTCCGAATACTGGCGTGTCTTCCTCCTTGGGTGATTTGACAGGTGCCTGCGACGGAACATCTAGAACAAAATATCAATTAGCATCTAGTCTGTTTCTAATGGCGAAAGTAGTCAATTGACATACCACCCCAAGGCGAGTCTCCATCTCCCTCTATATCCATTTTTGGTATTGTTAGCTGCAATAGCTTCCTATGAAGTGAGCTTTGGAATCGTAGAGCAAGGCTGTTGTTGATACCTCAGGGTTGTGGCTCATGCCAAGACCATGTGCACAGCATAAAATTTGGCTTGGCCTGGATGACGGCTTTTCGACATCGCAGTTAATTGTCGCAAACGAATTCCTAGCAGGGATTCGGTGAATTTTAGTATCAAATTTGTGCAGAAGCAACGTTAAGTTGATGATTAGACGGGGAATGTGTCTCGTCCATTGTAGAAAACCAATCTACAAGGATTAATACACGTGTCTCAAGAGAAGATAATTGATGGCTGGCTCATCAACCATAAATTATTTCCAGGCTACACTGATATTATGTATCCATGTCATGATCCTCATCCCGTTTCGAGCTCTTAGACTTGAGTACTCCGCCCTCTAGATCTACAGTCTCCAAAAAGCTCTTTGCGCTTGACCATAAATCTGCTTCCATGCTCCGCTCAACTCTTCCGCCCCTGCTATTGAGCCAACCAACATCTAATTTGCCCATGCCGCCGTCATTGATTCCCACAATCTCCTTGTCCGCGGGTCCACTCGAGTCCACGCCGGCCCCTGCCGCCCTTTCTCTGGCTTTTGGCGTTTCGGGAGGTATGATGGATTCCTCTTCTAGACTCATGATCTGCCTCTGTAATCCGATATCAACAGCGTGAAGCGTCTTGAGAAAGGTGTTTGTAGCATTCCTGAACTCCTCGCGCCGGTCTTTTGCGTCTGTTGCTGAAGAGGACTGAAGTTTGGATGCGGTGAGCATTTTCAGAGCATGGCCAACGCTTTGTAGTAAAGTAGTGACGCGCTTGCAAGAGTTAGAGACATGGTCCATTTTCGTAGAAGATGGAACAAACCTGGTCTATCTCATTGATCTGTTGGATGTGCTCCGCGGTTGTGAAGGGTACAAAGTCAGCTTTAGCGGGAGATCCAAGATTCATTTTGATATATCGGATGCTAAGAACCTAGCTCGTGGAATGGAGATTTCAATAGTTCCTGCTCATCAACAGAAAATTGCAATCTGGCATGTGCTGGACGCGGTCCATCTCATGTCCTGTCCTTCGTTTTGGATATTGAGGCTCAAATGCACGGACAATATGTGGGCGGCCGCTAGCGTTTATTGACCCAGCAAGGTGAATCGCTTCTGAACTGGATGGTCTTCGATAAACAATTACTTCATCCTCGATAGCATTCGAATCCTACTTTGAACTCGCGCTAAGACTGACAGGAAGCGGCGAGTCATTAAGCGAATTCTTTGGTTGATGGGATGAGTTTATTTGGATAGATTTGGAAGTTGTGAAGTTTGACACCTGGAGCTGAACGGATGGCGCAGGCAGGTCAAGGTGGAGGAGGAAATGCTCCAGCTGCTGGAGGCGCTCCGAACAATCAAGGCCCGACAGGCCAAGGACAAGGCCAGGGAAGCCAGGGACCTCCTCCCCAAGGACAGACTCTAAGTCAACAAAATTTGAATCAGATTGTAAGTGTACTTTTGAGATCACGTGCTATGCTTCATCGGATTATATGAGGCAATATTTGGGTCCATAAACGCTTGAGATGCATTCAACCAAGTGGAATAGGCATATCTCAGAATCGTTCACTTTCCATCGCCGAGTATCTCCGGAAGTAGGAGAGCTTTAGTTCCTTGTTATACTTCTCTTCATCTTCCAAAGGCACTGCGATTCAAATCTGATACAACTGCCCATGTATTTGCACGACACTGTGTCCCAGCAAACGGGTTTGCTTGAGAGGCTGTGAAAGGTCATATTGCAGATGCCAGTCTCATCGCCAGACGGGCTTCAGTTTCCAAAATGAGCTCGGGAATGAATCGGCAGCAACACGCGCTCGCATACAAGCTTGTCAATCTTCCCACTACTGCTGTACTAGCTGGGATTTCTATGGCTAACCATCAATTATTTTAGGTCATTGAATATCTGCTCAAAAAAGGTTACAATCGTACAGAGCAAACTCTCCGCGAGGAGTCTAAAACGATTGACAAAGATGGCAAGCCAATTCCACCTCGACCAATCGGTGCAGGTCCGGCAGCCACGGCGAATGGGGCAGGTGCAGCAGGTCCAGCTGGCCCGTCAAACGGAGTTGGTGGTGTCTCAAAGTATGGTCAAGGATTCAAATTACTAAAATCTTGGGTCGAATCCAGCCTAGATATCTACAAGGTATGCTACAATATGCTAACCAACTTTCATTACTGAGAATAGAACAAGAGACTAATGCGCTGCATCCATTAGTATGAACTTCGCCGTATTTTATGGCCAGTTTTCATATACTCCTTCTTAGAAATGGTTCTGCAGGGATATCCTCAGGATGCAAGCAATTATTTAAGGGCTTTTGGGTCAGATTTTGACAACATTCACCATGATGTTCTCCAAACCCTCGAAACAATTAGAAGCCCAGCCCATGGTATGCTCAAATACACAACGAGTCTCGTCATCGCTAATTGGATGGTCTAGTGATGGAAAATGAAACTGCCAAGCTCTATCGGGGCACAAAATATCGTATACCTCTAAATAGCACAGCTTACGCAAACCTTATCACGCATTTGGAGAGCAACCCAGAGCAAGGAAACACTATATTGTATCTGTTATCCACATATTGTCACATCGCCACCACTGCTAGAGGTCCAGTAGATCAATACAGCTTCGAGGCAATCATAAATCAAGCTCATAGCAATGTCGAGGAAGCAGATCTCCTGGAAGGAATTCCAGGAGCCTTTACAGGCGTTAGTAACAAGGATATGATGGACAACAATACTGTCCTCAAGCTTGGCGCTATGGCGATGGAGAATGACTTGGCCCAGGATGTCCGTGCTGCTCTTGAGGATGAGGATGCCAGAAACCCGCCTGCACTCAGTCAACCTTCCTTAGTTGAGGAATTCGATCTAAATATCAAGCGTGAGGATAGCGTAGATGGCCCTAGTCGTAATGATATCCCACTGCCACCATCACGAGCTCGTGATGTTATCATGGAAGTTCAGAAGATCAAAGAGCATCGAGACCGATTCAAGATTGAAGGCCGTACTGGCGGAGTCGGTCCTGCTGTCTCTGTTTGCATTTTCACTTTCCACAACACCCTTGACACTATTACCTCCATAGAATTCTCGGACGACAATAATATGGTAGCTGTTGGTACTGAAGAATCCTATATACGTGTTTGGAATCTACATGGCGAGCCCCTTGCCTCAATCAACACTAAGGACATCAATTCAGTCAGCTCTCGTCGCCTCATCGGCCACTCTGCCCCTGTCTATAGCGTCTCATTCTCACCTTCCATAGAAGGTCCTGACGGCGCGGACGAAAAGTCCATTCCCTCCACAGCTCCGAGACTCCTCCTCTCTTCTTCCTCCGACAAGACCGTCCGTCTCTGGTCTTTAGAGACCTGGACCTGTCTGATCGTTTACAAAGGCCACGATGGTCCAGTCTGGAATGTGCGCTGGGGTCCTTTTGGACACTACTTCGCAACCTGTGGTTGGGATAAAACTGTACGTGCTTGGGCTCAAGACCATATCTCTTATCTGCGGATGATGGTCGGTCACGATACCAACGTTAACCAAGTTGTCTGGCATCCCAATGGCGCATACATCTTCTCTGCCAGCGATAACGCTGATAAGACAGTTCGTATGTGGTCCTTGACGACAGGAGAATGTGTCCGTGTCTTCAGCGGCCATACGGATACCATAAGCGCCCTGGAGTGTAGTCCCAGTGGTAAGATTCTCGCATCGGCTGACAACGGTGGGAGTATCATCCTTTGGGATCTCGCTAAAGGAACAGCAATCAAGCGGTGCAGAGGCCACGGGAAGGGGGGAATCTGGTCGCTCTCCTTCAGCGTTGAGTCAACAGTGCTCGCGTCCGGTGGCGCAGATGGCACAGTCCGGTTATGGGACGTCGAGGCTTCTGCTGACGGTGTGAAGAACACTGATGGCGAGGTTATTGGTACGGGTGGACAGGCGGATGCTACTAGACTCACTGGTATAGTGATTAACGTTGTGAACTTATTTTATGCTTGGCTGACGATGCTCTAGGTACAGCAGCAGCAACGCAGCCAGCTACAGCCGGCGTCGGCGCCCACAAGAAGAAAGGCAAAGACACGACAATAACACCAGACCAGTTGTCTGCCTTCCCAACCAAGAAATCCCCTGTCTACAAGGTGAAGTTCACACGCATGAATTTGCTTTTGGCCGGCGGCTGTTTTTTACCATAAGGTTGATTCGCTGCGAGCGGAGTTTAGATTCCGATTGTAATATTAAAATATTAACGGCAAAAAGGAAAGTTATCAGCGAGAAATTCGGGAGAGGGCGTTTCTGGGCGTGATACCAAATGGAGGGGCTTCTTACCATATACTTTACATAGCATAGACAAATGTATATGGGGTCAATGTTTTCCAATATTGTTAGATTCTTTCTCTAATTATACTACTGTGAGTTATTGCAGGAGCCTCATAATCGCAATGTGTCAATTACATCAATCCAACAGCCACAAGATTGACATAGCAATTTAGCTGATTGCTATGCCTATACGATATATATCCATCGAGGTGCTAAATCCAGATGCTCCACTATACTCAGACAACTTGTGAGAAAGATATCACGTGACGATAGAAACAAATCGACGTGTTGGAGAGCGAAGTTCCCGCGCTCGTTCGTCTTCTTGCGGCTTGACAAATATCCGAACTGCTTGATATGCTAAGCCAGAAGGTTACTCCCATTTGAAAGTCAAGATCATTTATAGGCGGACTGCAGGGACGCTATGTCACTCCTGCCATCCTAAGTATTATAGATCATATTTATAGATATGCGCAGGGAAGATAGAGAGTCGCATACCTTTCCCTTCAAAGATATGGTATTCGTCTCCCTACACGGATGCATCGACATCTAAGCGGCTTGATTATTTCCTAGGATGTAATTCTCCACATTATGCCTCACGCACATGACTAAAATCCTAGGTATTGAAGCCAGGATGGTTGAAACCATCCATAGAGGGCAGACCTCCAGTGGGCTGGAAGTTCAAGAGAAACTGGGCAACTGCCACGTCTGCGATGTTCCAAATTCGCTGGAGAGCCTCGGCGGATGGGTTTCCACAACCAAGTTCACATTAACCCGATGGCATTGCTGTTCGAGCGCATCGGAGTACTCATCAAACTCGGCGCCACCGTCCCAAGAAAATTCCAGCGCCAGATTTTTCAGTAGTGGCACTAGTGCCTCTTTGCGCTCTAGCAGGTCCCTGATAAGGTCGTGCCCATCTGCTGCAGTGGGAAACCCCGTGATACCGGTCAGTCGGAGGTTTCTAAGGGAACACGGTAACACGTCGACCAGGCATAGTCTCTCGCGTCCTGCGCCGATGAGTATGAATATGTTAGTGTCGAGACGGCGCAGATTTTGGAACTGCGTCATAATTCCCAGTCTCAAAGATTCAGGTTTCAGGCTTGGACCAGATGTTTCGTTTGTTGTAGCTCGCCAGTCATTCAGCAGGACTAGTTCCTCGAGACAGGACTCAAGATGGGCGATTGCTTCGCGGAATCTATAGGCGGTGAAAGGGGTGCCATAATCCGTTAGATTGATGCTGCCTTTATCGTAAATAAGTTTCTTTACCTTAGGACATTTCCGGAGAAATAACATAAGGAGATAGCCGTCAAGGCAACAGCCTGAAAAGGTTAAGCTGGTGACATTGAACTTCCAGTTACCTTCGACCATCCCGAATATTTTAGCTTCTTCAACAGACGCTATTTGCAGGTAATTGACGACATTGTGGAAATGATAGTGGTTGTAAAAGGTATTCTGCGGACCTATGTTGTAGCGGAATACAGATTTGAGCTTCTGCGGTGGTTGTGTTCGTCCGTTCCTGCAGTCACTGTGTGCGAGGCGGTAAGCCACAAATGCCATCCTGCCAGGGTGGAAATTGTCGAACGCGAGACCTTTGGAAACTGTTATGATAATCTCCAGATTGGGAAGCAAAAACAAGAGAAGCGGGCCTATGGGACAACCAGGGTTTGCATCGGGGATGGAGTGCATCGGTTCGTCAGTTTGTAACACGGGCTGCTGGAGATAAGGATGAAGTTCAGCGATAGTGGTTCTCAAATTTTCATACGCCGTATGGCCAAGTTCAAGGCCTCGAACCAGCACAGAGTTGGTATCTTCTATGATTGCTGAATGATGTAGATATTGGGCAAACTCCTTTACGAAAAGGGCTAGTTCAGGTTTGGCAAGTATTGTTCTCAAGAATAAAAAGGCAGACTCAAAATCGTCGTACACGAAGGCTTTGTATAGAGCGTTTCTAGTGACCCTCCATAGATGTCTTGAACACAAGGCGAGACGAGCAATATTTCGCGCTCCAATGTTAGTGGGTGGTCTTGTTTCGGAGAACACGTCTGTTCCAAGCCATTCGCAAATATTGTAGAGGATCTCATTGGGAAGCCCGTCCAGAGACGTTCTGCGGGTGGGTATTATGAAGGCCCTCTCCATTTCTCTATGCAAATTCTTTTGAGATCTGTTTAAGGTATTGTGAAATTTTTGGTCCGGGGCTTGGTGGTACACTACAGGGAATGACACTGGCATTGGGTTACGAACAATGCCGACTGTGGAAGTGGTTGACAGGTTCCTCACAAAAATTAATCGGATAGGACAACTAAAGTTTGTAGGGTGATTCCAGAGAACGTGACATGGTTGTTGACACTAGGTAAGTTTAAAAGTGCTGAGAAGGCGAGAAGAAGGAGGAAGCCAGGTAAGCCAGCAAGCAATGGGGACGTTGGATGATTTCCATGCGGGTCCTGATAATTTGTGGGTCGCCAGGTTTCTTGGCCATCTATACACTTCCAGCCGTTACAGCGTATTTCTATCGTCACTATTCCTTGAAGCTTAACATGCCATCTCACAAAACGAATAATACGAAGAATCATGACACGGTTTAAATTTTGGACTTAAGTCTTAGTTAAAACATTGGAGGTACAATGTCACGAATGGATCAGAGTTGCTACATGATGAACAGGCGTCTGCCCACTGACCAAAGTGTTTGAATCAATTATAGCTCGAGCCACCTATTCGGTAATTTCACGGAGACTCGAACAGTTTTCTGAGGTGCAATCTCTTATCTTGCAGGTCCTACCATGCTTCCTATCAGCATATGGAGAGCATCTCAACACTGAAAAAGCACAGGCACATCCTGGACTCACAAACCAGCACCAATAGTCATTCATAAAATGAAGCTCGTAACATGATCAAGCGTTACCAATTTGATGTTACTCTGCAGCCTTCTTGCCGTATACAACGCAGCCGAATACCCTCCGAGTTTACCATTTAGAGCAATATCTTGTCCGTTTATAGGAGCTGCCAAGCTTGACCAGGGATGAACCGGCACCCACACGACTCGATCCTTTATGGCAATCCCTCCACCACTTGCCCATGCCTTTAAAAATCAGCTATATGAGCCAGATCTCCAAACTGCGTGTGAGTAGGGTTGGCGCTCAGTGACAAAAGCTGATTCCTGGGTCACCAAGTCCGGGAGCGTGTGATGTAACACACATAGACATCACCACTGGCTTCATTTTGGATTTTCAGCAGAGTGGGAAAGGTAAATTCTTTCCATGGATGCTTCAATTGAGCTGTTGTATCAAGAGCTAGGTCAGCACATTAATCCTCAAGGATTGTTTGCCATTATTACCTTGTACTAGTAACGCGCTCACAATGAGAATCAGATGCAGAAATGACTTCATAATATCGGAAATTACAATAAACAATATTGCAATTTAATTTAATCACTAGTCAAGAGATATAGCCGTTGAAAAAAATAAAATTCAATGTGGGATTGAAGGACTAGGCGCCGCGCTGCGCTCATATCAACTTCAAAGGTGAGTAGTGGTGAAGTATAAAATTGGCCATGGGTGATGACATTCCACACCGCATAAGCCAAAGCAAAAATCACACCTCATATATCATGGGATTCTTTAGATTTGGATGGAGCATTGCACGCACGTTACACTAATGATGCACGCCTTATAAACCGTGCGTCAAGATGTGGACGAGCTTGGTCAAACTGCGACCCGACGTTGAACGAGTTTAAGTTGATATTGCATTGGACGGAATATTTGCAGCATGCGGGACTCGACTTGCCAGACCTGGGCGAATCCAAGCCCCAATTCGGCCATGCAAATGTTCGTGGCGTGCTGAATTCACTTCCACGCTCCTAGTGTGCTCAGGGGGATGCCCAACAGGGTATACATAATTATAATGCTTGTCTGGGATGACCTTGGAGGCCAATCAGATTAGGATGATTCTGATATACGTCGTTATTGAATATGCATCTGCTTTCATCGAGCGACAAGAAAAGGCACAGGCTAACAGAATTCCATTCTTCAGGGGTTATCATAAAATCCAAGTCTACGCCACCTAGTGATACCGAAACAATCGCTTTTCACTATTCCAATCTTACAATTCTAATCAAACACTTTCCCAATGACGTGCATTCCTTCTAGGAAGAAAAAACACATCAATTTTTGCTCTTCTGCAAATACTCTCGCACAGCCGCTTCCGGAGATCTCCTCGCCTTAGCTGCTGGAGGAGGCCCACCTGCTCCACTACCACTCGCAGTCGCACTGGGATCGACACCAAGCGTGATATACGCAACCATACCCTTAGTCACATCCTCCCCATCCAGCGGAACCACCGACATCAAAGGACTAAACCCAGCAGTGTTCTCACTCGCCCAAACGCTGTCGATATCATTCGTAGTCCGGTTGATCTGGGTATGGCTAGCATAAGGCTCTAGAGCCATGATCTGCTGGCTTAGCTGCTCGTCGAAGAATAGCTGCCCGGTACTGATAGTGTTATCGGCGATGAGGGTGCCATTTTTGCCAACGACCCAGTTGGTGTGGACTTGCGCGTGGATGTGGATGGTGCGCTCGACGTAGAAGCCAGGGAAGATAGTCTTCATCTCCATCACGCCATTGGAGTCAGTGGGCCACATACCGCGCAGCCATGTGCTATTGCCGGTGTGGAGATCCAGCGTACCCGAGCCGAGGGTGATGTTGAGTTGTTCGAGAAGTTCTTCGAAGGGAGTGTTTGGATCGTGCGCATCGAAGGACGAATAAGATCCGGTAGAATTGCAATGCCACAAGTCTACGGCCTAGGATTAGCTGCATACTTTGGGAAGATATTTATATTAAACGTGATTCCTTACCAACAAGGGCGTTCTGTAGTGGCTCGCAAGTAGTGGTATCCATGACTCCAATATCGAGATACAAGGGCACGCCCGGTTGCGACTCGCTCATATCTTGCCGCAAAGTTTGCGAACGTGGCCAGACATAAGGACCGGCAGTAACCTCAGGTGTGAGGACACAGGTATCATTCTGGATAGTCTCGTAAAACGGAGCCTCCGTCGTAACGATTACAGAGGTATTGCCCCGTGCCGCAAGAGAGCGTTTCTCTGAGTGCTTCAGCCATCGCTTCTTGTTCATCGCCGCCGCCGCGCTCTCACATCTTCTCGATATGTCCGCTCTGCGCGTGAGCTCATGATAGCTGAGTTCCTCATGAGGATGAGCAAGGACTAAGGAACAGCCAAGTGTGAGTGCAAAGAGAAGTTGTGAGGCGTGCATTGTTGGTGAGGTATCCTGAAAGAGGGTAGAGGGTGGGTGAAGAATTACTTTCTGAAATCTTCCTTCCTTATATCCATATCTCCCAAATCCACTCTCGCGTACCTAGAATTGGTAGTTGAGCGCCACGTACTCATGGCTCCAGCAGTCTCTATAGCTTTACAGTCATATATGTATGATTGTGGAGAAGAGACAAGTAAATTTCGTTCTCTACCAACATCTACCCCTATATAGACCCGCAAACGGTCCTTAAGCGAGTTTTGTTTTGAGCCCAAGCTTGCCACCACAATTAATCCTCCGTGCAGATCGTTAAAGGGAGTACGCGGCGCCAAGTTCGGGTGGGTAGTCGAAACCAACATTATCAATTCATTATTTCCCATTCGTCCAGCTAGGGTTGCAATTGTTTCCATTCTGCTTGATGGCGCGTTTTTCTCCGCAAAGGTTTAGAATTGAATTTAGAGGGCTTAGGTTCATGCAGAGACCAGCAAATCTTGCAAGCTCAAGGAAGAACAATAATCCTTAGGTCAAGTTATATTCGATCGCAGGACGAGAAGTAGTTCCAGCGATCTGATTTCGTGTCCATTGGCCATATTCCATTTGTGCTTTTGCAACCTCGATCGTCTTCTGTCCAAGAGCTGTCCTACTGTCAACCAACATTTTCTCCTCCTGTAAGAGCTTCATTTCATGGTCTCTGCCTTGCCACTTCACGCCTTCGATTTCTTTTAATTTCTTGAGCTCGATTGCTGCCTTCGCAGCCTCATGATTTCGTTGTTGAGTCTCTCTCTTATTTTCGAGGTTGACCTTCGTCTCGTGATATCTGATGTCCGCCTCTAGCCTTGCATTCAAGGCGTTGCGCTCGCTTTGATGTCGTTCTTCGGCAAGCCTTCTTTCTATGGCAGCTTCTTTGACTTTCAGGTCGATGGCAGCCTGAGCCTCACGTTCTCGTAGTAACAATCTTTCCTCCAGTTCCTGCTGTCTTCGTTGTTTCTCTGCTAAGATCTCCTTATGCTTCCGGTCTGCCGCTCTAATATCTTCCGGCGCGCCGACCATGTCCGGTGGCTGTTCTCCCTCGTCTTTCCAATATCGAGGCACAGCTTGAAAGGTCCGTAAAATGTTCAAAGTGGCTTCGCGTTGATCATCTCTACCTTCCCACACACCCTTTTCTACATACATCAGGGGGGAGTATGTATAGCCATTATGGTAATAGAGGTTAAAATCATGATTGATATAATCACATTGATCACTTTCGAGAAAAGCGCGTGTCATCATTTCCGGACTGGAGCTATCAAGCGCAAGTAGAAGTAATGATCGGGCAGATGCACCATGTGTTCTAGTCTGAGTATTTGTCTTGGCGCCACCAGCAATGAGCGCTTTAATAGATTTCCTCATCTGTTGCTCAACATCGCCATCACGAGACCAATTTATTGAAGATGGTGATCGATAACAAAGTTCTGCAAGTGGTGATCGACCTTCATGTCGTGCTGACGGGCGGTTAGGGTTATGTCCATGAGCGATAAGCAATCCAATGGCTTTATGATTCAGAAGTCGAGCAGCATCGTGTAGAGTTCCATCATTTGCTTCGGGTTTAGCAGACAGCAGAGCCTCCATACTCGCTATATCCCCAGCCTCACATGCTAGAGACAATGGTGTGGTACCTTGGGTAGTAAGGTCAACATCTGCTCCATGATCAATGAGACTTCGCACAATGCGGGAATAGCTTTTCGAAATCGCAATATGTAGAAGTGGGCTTGGGTGATCAGTGAGTGTTGCTGGTGAGGTTAGTTTCTTGCAGAGGAGGATTAGAGGGCTTACGCACCACCACGTTGGATCAGTAGCTCCATAACAGATTCATCCACCTCCCCTTTGGTCAAGCAAAGCGCCCAGAAGAGTGCTGTAACATTGCCCTCACCATATTCATCTCCAAGCCTATGGTACATCTTATCATTCACACTGAAGCCAAGGTCGAGAATTGCATTGAGTATCTTCGTGCTTCGAGGGTAATGGCGTATGCTCAGAAACACTATAGCATCTGGTACGGCCCGATGTTGGAACCCACTTCCTAGATTTGTCCCCGCGTGTTGAGAAAATAGATCCATTATTGCTAAAAGCTTATCTTCGCCTGCGCCAGCAGAGAAGATATAAGGAAACGCCATGAGGATAGATGTTGGGGAAGCTCCATGAGCAATCAGCTTAACAAGAGCTTGTAGGTCTGCTTTACTTGCAGCCGTTTGTAATGGAAGACCAAATCCGTAATTCACATCAGCATTCCAATTTAGCAGAGCATCGAGGAGTGATGGTGCTAACGGCTCTTCGGTGCTTTCCAAAACAGACACCAATATCTCATTCACCGCAGGTCCACTCGCACCATGACTTAGCAGAATTCTCATAGTATCACATCCGTTCTTGGTCTTCCAGAAGCCGCTTATGTGTGAGATAAACTCAAAAGCAATAGAAACTGCTGACTGATCCTGAACGTATTCCAGAAGCAGTATGAGAATCGTATTGTTGGATTTAGATGCCGCAGAAATAACAGGCTTATGTTCTCTATGATGAATCGATGCGCCAAATTCAAGCAGCGCTTTGAGAGAAGCGATGTCATTTGAATTGCGGTCCACGAGTGTGATGACTGCATCATCTACTTGATGGTCTTTTGGTAACCCTGCTTTGAAGAGCAGTTTCAACGCAGACAAGCGCACTTTGGAATCAAGACGCATGGCGGAGCGAAAAGACTTGGAAAGTACAGTACTGGAGATTGGTGAGATTTCCGGCCGTTGAAGCATAACGTCTAGAAGTTTGATTGAGCCTGATTTCGTTGCATTATCCAATGCTTCACCATCTCTTCGATCGATGGATGCCCCGAATTCCAATAGCAATGAGCAGATGGCGAGACCCTCATCTCCTTTTGCAGATTGTGAGATTAACTCATCATCGATAACAGTACCCTTGAAGCCAGCCTCTAGTATGATCTTTAGAATCTGGAGCCTCTTCTGCTCGCTAGTGACGGCAAGTGAAGCCCTGAAACCGGCTTCTAGTGTAGGCTTCGCGAGGGGTTGTTTGGTTTTGCTGATAATTGAGTGGAGTATCTCGACGCTTTGAATGTTGACAGCAGCCTTCATAGCTGCCCCCTCATCATAATCGGCAGATGCATTATACTGTAAGAAGAGCTCACATAGCTCATCATTTTTTGTCTGCACTGCTTTTACCATTGCTTTTGAAGCAGATTTTCTCGGTGCGGGAGCTTCAAGCAGTATTCTGGTGTATTTTAGTTGATTTTCCAACTCACGGTGCGCCATAGCTGCTGTAAAAGCGTTGTCAAATGTGGGCCGTTTGGGACCCTTTGCAAGAATGAGCGAAAGCTGTCTTGGAAGGCAATGAGTGACAGCCAACCTCACAACCAGGCCATTTTCATAATCAATATCCGAATATGAGAGTATAAGTTTGAAAAATATCAAATCGTCCGATTTTTCTATCAACGCAGTTGCAAGTGCCTTGTCAACCCTTGCACCAATTGCGCCAGCTTTGAGCAGTTTTCTACATGCCACCAATCTGAAGTTTGATTCTAGTGCCATCGCAACGTCAAAAGCAGGATTCAGAGACTCGGGTCGAGGTGTATTTTGCAGAAGAGCATCAAGGACCTCCATATCGAATACTTGGGTGGCAATAGCCATCGCCTTTCCATTCTCAGCGCTCACGTCTGCCCCCTTGACCAGCAGCCTAATTAGGTCAAGATCGCGATTATTTTGAAGGTCAGAAATGGCATGAATGAGGCTACCATCAATATGGCTTCCTCTGGCTCCATGGCTTAGGAGATCTTCCGCGAGCACTAGTCGTTTTTCTCTTGAGCAGTTCCATATGCAAGTAAAAGCACCTGATACTGACTGAACATTTGGATTGCCGGACAGAAGGACCTTTACAAGTTCAATTTCCCCCCGACTTACAGCATCTTTCAGTGCTTTGGCGTCGTGGTAATCAACAGAAGCTTTATTCGGTCTGTTTCCTGCGATAAGTAATGTCACTGCTTCCATGTGGTTTGATGCAGTGGCAGCTATCAATGCTTCATGTACCGGGGCGCCAGAAGCTCCTCGGTCAAGAAGTCTCGATGCTATAGAGCCCTGTAGTGCCCGATCAGCTGTTGAGGAGATCGAGGCAAATCCTATGGTTGCAAGTTTCTCATCAAAATGGTTTGCTGTGAGAACATGATCGAGTAAATCAATCCGTCCAGAAGAAACTATCTGTTTCAGGGCCGCTTGATCTTGATAGTTCAGGGAGGCATTAAATTGAAGAAGAAGATCCAATGCTTCAATTGATTCAAAGTCTGCGCCTTCTGGATCAGAATTAATGCAGAAATTTGTAACGTATCGTAATGACCAAGCTGCACCAACTCCGTTTGCTCCCGCATGAAGAAGAATATTTATCAACAGCTTTTTCTGGTACGTGCTAGTTGATTCATTTATGAAAGCCATTGGTAGCGCTTCATCAAGTGTCTTAATAGAAGGCGGATGCTTGCATAAGGTCATGACCGTAACGAGATCATCTCGAGCAGCTTGAACAGCTGTCTTAAGAATATAGCCATTGTCATCATTACCATCTGCATCAGAGAGAGCCAAGCGAAATGACATCTCTAATGATCCACTTTGTATAGCACACAACAAGCCTTCGGTCATACACTGCGCCGAGACGCTCTTGGGTGCACTAAGGATGAGGGAAACAAGGTCGAGCCTGTTGCTTGCGATGGCGATCATAAATTGTTCTGCTTGTAAGTTCGCATCTGCACCGTGAACGAGAAGGAGCTCCACGATATCGAGTTGTAATCTATTAGAAGTGGCTCTGAGAGCCTCCGCCAAAGCCTGGTCAAGACTCAGCTGATCTGCATGAGGTGCAAGAAGCCGAACTGTGTTATAGCTCCCTAGCTTTGTAGCCACTGAGAGAATATCCATGCGTTTCTCATCTTGATCAATCCCTTTCCAGCGCTTCCAAGTACTTGTACTTTTCTCGGAAAGATTCGGGTTGCCATTCGCAGCAAGCAATCGCTGTAGAAGCACCTCTACAGTTCCTGTACTTGCATTACCCTCTACAACATTGGATAAAGCAGCAGAAATCTCCCTGCTCTTATACTGAGATGGCTTCCGCTTAGTTGTAAGAAGTCTTGTAAGCCCTTTGCGTGGCGCTGTCTCCAGTCTTGTGGAGTGTATTGTCTGAAGAGCCGCATCTGCAGCTTCTTCGTCACCTTGTGCTTTGAAAGAGATATCAAGAGGTTTCTTTTCTACTGTTCTCAGTCTCGATAACTGCCATTTCGTTGAGAATTCATCGATTCTTTGCCGTCTGTCCAGAGGGCTGAGTATCATGGCAGCCATTTCCCAAGGTGCAAAGATTCAACATGCGGAAAGCGGCTAATTTTGTGTGGATCTTGATCTTGATCTTGGGAGATTTTCGTTTCTTGTAATGGGAAAATACCCATGTACTTTGGTGATGTTTCAAGTTCAGGCGCTTAATGAGGCTGAGCATAGAGTTGCATAGAGTTGCATCGAGCTCGAGCTCGAGTTCGAGTTCGAGCCCAAAAATCGTTTCCTGAAGGTCGAGGATGACGTACCCAGGAACTTGACATAACAGCAAGCACTAGATCAACGGGATCAATGTTGATGAAAGCCCTGAGATTTTAAAATGAGATGGTAATGTTGCTGAAATCAAGCGCAATGGCCCGCTATCATCCATGCTGCCGGCCTCGCGTTTGAAAATTAATCGAAGTACATTGGTCGCAGGCTGACTTCTTGTGCTACACCTGGCGGCCTATAGGGATCCATGTAAAAATCCTCGAGGTGTTCCCAGCGCTTCGGTATGCAGCTTACTTCCGCTGCACTAAAACGGAATAGCGCGTTATTGCAATGCATCGCTTCACATAGCGGCCTTCTCAAAATCTACGTCTTAATAAAGAGGAATAGAATTAATAAGGAAGTAAATATGGACAAAATAGTTTTCGCATCTATGGTCACAAATTCACAATAGGAACTGAAAACATGGCCCATATCCCATGCCATGCCGGCCTCCCTCCTCAACGATAACGTATTGCACGTATTGGTGCCTAAGTCCCCGAAACGTGAGGCTGCGGCTGAGCTGGGGCTCAGACTCTGGCGTTCTTCCGCGATGAGTTCTTTCCATTATAATATTTGACCTTATTCTTTCCCCGGAATACACCTCACGGAAAGCCGGATAAATGGATCCCGTCACAATATCACTCTCTGTGGTGAGTGCAGTGGCGGGAATCGTTGCGACCTTCAAAACAAGTCATGACTATTTTCGGAAATGGCGATCCAAGAAGCGAAAATGTAAAAAGCCTGCGGAAGAGGAGCTTGAGAACTCCCTGGCAATAGGATCTACGGAAGTTGACTGCCAGCGTAGATCCTTAGCAAGGATTCATGGCCCTGGGTTTGAAAGTGGAGATGGTATGTTGACTCTATTGTGTCATGAAATGAGGCATTGATTTGAAGCAGAGACATCTCGGTCTTCTCTCATGAAGATCGCACTAAGTCTGAACCAATCCCTAGTTCAAGTTTTGAAAGAGTCTCTTCATATTGGTCGACAACATGAGTTAGAGCCAGAACGACTATGGAGGATTTCCGATCAAGCACAGAAAGATGCAATCAGTGCGATGCTTGATCTGGGACAGAGGCTTCAAATTTCGGCCCCTATTCCAAGGATATTGAGGGAAAGACGAATAGCTCGCCAGAAAACGGATCACAACGAAAGATCTGGTAGGGGCATAGTGCAGATCAATTCCGCTGCTCCCACCCATAAGAACCAAGTGACAGACCAAACCAGCTCGTTACAGCCCATATCAACTAAGGACTCTAGGCCTACCAGCAACATCAACCAACGCTCGTCATATCGCGACTCTGCCAGTTTTCTACCAACTCTGCTGACATCACCCTTTCATGAAAGAGACTTTCAACCTGAGGAATATTCGTCATTTGCAATAAGTGCTAGTTTTCGAAATCTAAGCTCGGCTCCTCTGTTGCTTGTTTCTTCCCCCAGTCAGATTATTAGTAAGAGCAGTGAAGACTTACTCAAAGATTGGCAAGAAGGCATTGACGAGCGCCAAAAATCCATCTCGAGCACGCCAATTCCCTCTAAAAGTATGCAGATTCCACCTGATCTACCTCTGTTTCACCAGAAACAACGCCGGAGCGCGACATACTCCTCTGCTCCAGGCACCCCTTCAATAGCTGATCCGGGTGTTAGCGCTCACGGTGGCCATGAAACAAGGGCCTCGATAGGGCGACATGTGAGCGACTCTGTGTTGGCAGTTGATCATAAGTTCGGAGAACAAATGATGCTATCACCAAGATCACCTAGATCGCCCATCACCAGCCTTAATAGCGGGTTTACTCTTAGTCTAAATGGTCACCCCGCACCATCCGGATATGGATCCTCATCACCTTAGCTATGCTATGCTTCCAATACCCCTGAGGCTTATCGGATAAAACCAGGAGCTGGAAAGTCGAAATCATGATTGCGTACGGTTCCAGCTAGCTGGCAAGCGGTGATAATTAACAGTGATTCTGAGAGGTATATGGTAATCTTAATCGAGTGTTCCATATGCAAATAGCTTGAGATCTTTGCTAGAAGATGTTGAGCAAGAATTACTATATTGTACCTCAGGATCTATCCAAATAAACTTCAGGTTGAGATTATAACACGAGCCACATGATAAATATAGCACGAAAGAACTACCAGAATATAATTATATTAAAGTCTAGGAGCTCAGTATTGGATACCCTATCAAAGGCCATCGGTGTTGATTTAACAATATTGGAGAGGCAGGGGTATCACGGAAAGCTAATTTTAAGTATTGCTAGATCGTCCAAAAGTCCTAGAATATCGAACTATTTGGACTGTGGAGCCTTTTTGAGCCCTCTAACAGCCAGGAGAAATGTTACTTGTAATTAACCGAATCCACCTTTAAGCATATAAATCATGTAGCGAACACAAGGAATGGCGAGTTATCATATGTTACTGATGCACTTGAGTTCTGCTCTGATACAATGGAGCCGCTAATCCTACAAACCCGCAAGGATACGACTTTGAATATGGTGAAAAATGCAGGTTACTAAAAAGCCTAGCGCAAGGTAAATCATGTCAAGCGGCATGGTCGACCCCTTTGAGGCTCCATGCTTCCTACCCACCATGAATCAATGTTTTGTTTAACAAATTATAATTCTGACTCAAGGTGATGCTAACAGAGGCTTCCAGATGCCTAACTAGGCTGATGCTTAATGTTTGCTTTCACTCATGTTTGATCCTGCATAAACCAAGACAGCCTCTTTCACACAGCCATAGCGAACAACGGTACCTTTTCATAAATGAGAGCCATATAACTCTATTCTGGATCTTGACCGCTCATGCGAATACCTTCTCTAGCCCAAGAATACTATCTCCCTTTCGATCCAGGCACAGCATAAATGGCTATTTCAGACCCAACAGCTTTCTTAAGCAGTCCCACGACATCATCCACGGCCAAATCGCCAGATATGTCATCGTCCGTCAATATCATTCTCACGATACTGGGCCTTGCCTGCCTAGTCGTGATTTATTGCCTGTTCGTCTGGCTCATGATTCGGGATTTACCGCGGAGGGGTCGGTGATAGGTCAGTGATCAGGAGTTGGTGAGGCTGGGGAGAAAGATTTCAGGCTGGGGATGAGACGTGAGAATATTCGCGTCTGGCGTTTCGAGAGTTTTTAAGGCTAGTAAAGCGCGAGGTTATGGAGATAGCATATGATTCTCTTCACATGTCTCATTCGATTTAAGCATCAAGGGAAGCACCATTGTTATATCCCTCTTCCGCAGCCGTTCCATCGGCCACCTGTAGAGGTAAGAATAAAAGGTTATATGAGCTGATGTTTGTAACTGGATACTGCCTTCTTTGGACAAACTGTGTTTTATAGATTTCTCTGGCCGACGCTGCGGAGTTGCCAAATTGAGGACTTGTCCTATCAAAGCACCCTTCCAATTATCTTGCGAAATACTTCTTACGACTTCAAGGTCTATTTTGAACGCTAAAGCTAAATGGCTGTCTTCGGCGGTAGCCGTTATTGATTATAATAGTTGTTGTGAATATTTACCCCTATTTATATTCACATATGATCCCATGATAATTTCATTCTCTCCTACACCCAGCATAACCACCACCGAACATCATACATGTTACCCACCGAGAGCACACTGCAAATCCATTATTCCACTTCTTTCGGTACCGACCTACACGCGCAAACATGCTGTCAACTGGCGCCATCATAGGTCTTTCGATCGCCTGCGTTTGTGTGCTGATATTCTTGGTCGGGTGGCTGAAGTGGATAATGATCGGGAAGGGCTTCGGTCACGCATGAAAAAGGGGCCAAAACCTCATTGCACAGGATCTTACCGTGATGAGGATGATATGATAGGATGTGAAATAGTAGAGAAAGATTGCCAATGGGGCTGGTTTGCGAAGTCAAAGTCAAGCACGGCCGGAGAAGGGGATACGAAGAGAAATGGGATGGCGATGTTGACCTGAGATTGTAGAATTGTTCATAATGAATGCGTGGGCTTTTACCACCTCCGCCTCTCGCTGTAAGAGCGGAGTATTGTCCATATGTGCTGGCGTTATGTGTTATTCTTTCTAGTAGTCGTATAATGTCAATATTGCTGTAGTAGTGCCGCCTTTCTCTTGTGTCCAAAGCCGTTTACTGTGCACAACATCTACCTATGCAATTCCCATGGCAGATAATTCTTCTACTCCAATTAAGCCATCATCAATCGCTTCCTCAAGCACAGCTTTCGTATCTGGTCCCAGTTTCACGGCTTCAATGAGCTTATCTGGAGCGTTGTTAAGTGCTAGGGTTAATGCTTCTTTAACTGCAAATATGAGTTAGTGAGTGATGGCAGAGAATATGTGTGAATAAGATAAGCATATGTGATTACCATCTGCTTCCGCTAGATCCTTTATCGCACCAGATACTCTTGCTAATGCTGCTGCTCCTCTGTAGAATTTCTCGGCGTTCTTGGTCTGCACGTCATGGTTTTGTTAGCGTCTAGATCTCTGGAATCGGAAGAAGTCAGGGAAGTCACGGCTTACCAAGACAGACGAACTCTTTATTGCCAAATCATAACCCTCACGCCCCAGCCTACGTAGTTTTATAGTTAAACTGTGCTCTACAGTACGCATGGCGCTGCATTGCATATGACTTACTGGTATCGCAACAGTTCAGAATCACCACGCAGTAAATGAATTTTGGATAAATTTTCCGCCGTAGGTAACTTAGAAGCACTGGTCAAACTTTCAAGTGCAGAGCTGATAGCCTTCCACCGAGAGTCAAATATCTCCTTGTTAGGTTGTCCTCCGTAAATCACCCTCACTGATGAGTTGTAAGAAAGTAGCGCCTCTGCTTTATTTACCAGCCCTTCAGGATTGGAATTGAGATCTAGTGGGGAGAAGGCTTCATTAAGCGTGTGGAGATATGTACTGATTTCAATGGATTGAGCACGGAAGTTGGCGTCTGCAATGTTTGAAAGGAAATTTGCGCCTACGATATCGTGTCAGCAGCACCGATCATGTTTATATATTTACAAGACCATCTCAGCATGATTGGCGCTTACGAGTTAGTCCTGCTTCAGTTTCCCGACCTGTGTTCGTGACGTATGCGGGGAGCTTCGTGTTGAGAAGTGGTGCAGAGTATTCCTCAACTATCCAAAATAATTAGATCTATACCAAGGTCTTAAAGCTCTCCCTGCTAAAATAAAGGAAGTACGTCAAATAAGCCAATTGTTAATATTACTTACTCCAGACCAGGCCCTTTCTGGGATCAGCGGGCAAGAGAGAGCTGAATGTTGTGAGGCATTGCAATTGAGCAAGGAGCGTGTCTAGAAGGGTATCGTTTGTAACTGGCTCAACAATTGCTGCCCATTGTTCTTGTTCAACGGGAGCGGGTATGTTAGAGACGAGAGACACACCACCTAGTTCGGGATCGGGTACCTCAACAGGACTACAGAATGTTAACTAAGCTTAATAATTTGCACCATGTCATGAAACATCCACTAGTGACATGAATCGCAGATAGTAGAAAAGAGCTTCCGCTACGCAATAGAGAGATGTATATAGTAAGGCGATCGTTGATATCAGGTATTACTTACGGATCTTCGGATGCAGCTTCTTGTTGGGCCAGCGACTCAGTATAGTTGAACTCTTGAAGTGTTAGACATCTTTGGAAGAGCTCGAGAGCTTCCTCTAGGAGAGGAAGAGGGTCGTGGATATTGGTGCGATCTTCCGTCAAGGTTTCCACAAGACTGGTCAATACTTGAGCAGTGTTGAACAGAACATCAGCATTGTCCTCCTTCAAGGCTAGAGCATATCGACTTGAAGCTAGTGCAACACCCAAGTGATCGAGCAGAGCACCAGCTAATTGATCGCGTAACTTTGGGTGCTGCGTAAGCTCATATTGAAGTCTTGCCCTATCTCTCTGTTAGATACCCGACCATCTTAATTGAACGAAATAAGAGCATCTTGCCGAAGATGGTCTTGCCGAAATATGAAACACGATTGCGGGTTTATGTATGCATGTAGGTCTATATGATCTACATCTTGAAAGTGATGAACGCCACTTTGCAAGCATGATAGCTGAACATAGCCCGAAAGTTACGGGATGTATAAACAACGGATGTGTGATCATGTACAATTCAGCGAGGACTCAACCTGGACTAACGAATTCCGGTTGAAGCAAATGAGAGCACTTACTTATTATACGCTAGATCGAACGAGCGTGGAAACTTCTTCAAGCCTTCATCATAGCATTCGATAGCTCGATGGAAGTTCCGTATAGACTAGAACAAGATTACAGGGTCTTCCTTGATACCACGTGACGAGGGACAAACCTTAACAGCATCACCACCTCTCCACTTCTCGCCAACCTCCTCGAAGTCCACGCCAGCTGGCTGACATTAGCGGCAGTCTCCAGCTTCGTAACATAGAGAAGGCTTGAAGAACTTGACAGCGGTTCATGCCGCGCTGCAAAGATTGCGCATCTGTGGTCTGACTTCAAGACATTCGAGCGTGCCCTTACTTTGGAGGCCGACCAATAGTCTGTCTGTCTACATGCTTCGTTGGAGTGACGATAAATTAACCCATACAAGACTTACCTTCTAAGAACTCATCGGCTGACGTCGGAAGCTGCGCAGGGTCAGTGGTGAGTGGTGATGCGGGGCCTGGGCTCTGACCGGCTTCGCATGCTTTGACTTTTTCTTCTCCTTGAGAAACTGCTTTGGCTTCACCATCTTGCGCAATATCAAGGAAGATGAGGTCGCACAAATACTGTAGGATTTTTACGCAACAACACTCAACACGGAGGTAATTGCCCAGCGTGGTTGTGATACAAAATGGGGGAAAGAAAATCGACAAGTATTGGTCTACCCCTAGCAAAGAATGAATGAATGTGATTTGATAATCGGACTACATTGTTGCACAGCATATGCTTAAATGAGATCCCCTCACAATCGCTCTTACAGCGGTGCTTGCATATACCAGTATCTTTAAATTGATTCTCACATGAAAATTAAAATTAAAAATAAAACCCCCCTCCTTTTTTTTTTCTTGGAGAACGACAGCAGGACCCTGAAGCTTAGAGTAACTAGTATACAAACAGACGTCACCCATCACCGCCACCGTCACCTTCTCGTAACCTGAAACATAAATACCAAAGTGCCGGGGGGTGGAGGGGGAAATGTACGGGTCGTATCGCGCGGTGGATCGTGGCATCAAGCCTGGAGGGCTGGCTTCCCACGTTTTTCTCTTCCATTCTTAGGCTTGAATTCCACGTGGCGCATGCAGAAGTCAACGATGGAGAAAAGGTCACAGCATCATGTTGTCCACCAATCTTGGGCGCTGAATTCCCCTTCTCTGCTGCATCCCTGGCCTTTGAAGGATTCAGGGCTTGCCTCTAGCCAGTGATCGTGAATTGCGGCATCTTCCCTCACCGTCTATCATCATCGTCCGCTAGCGGCTGTCCGGTCAAATGCTGCGGTGATCGTCCTTCTGCCAACCCCTGATAGACATGGAAAACTGCTCTTTTTAAACTGGTGATATCGGCCATACTATATGAAAGCAGAAATCACCAGACCGAGTCCTGCAAGAAACTACTGCCAACATTAACACCCCTCCTCCCGTCATAAGTAGCAAATAGCTAAGTACTCTTATCTGAATACTAAGTACTGCGTTTTGTCTTGTATAGTGACCCTTGCTGCCTTCAATACCACCCACACACTAAATTTACTTCAAGGGCCCAGCGTTCTGCCCGTCCGCCACCCAAGTAATCCTCCCACCCCCAACAATAAACCTCAATTTTGCCATCTTCCCAGTTCAGCCGCTGTTGTACGGTACATGCAATTTAAGTAGAACAAACGTTAATCCCTTTGTTCGCCCGTGCACGCCGAAAAGGACGATCCACCACCTGCTGCGGAGCGGAAACCTCCTTGTTTTAGAATCGCAGACTTCCCCCCGTCTGCCTCGTGGCATTAAAACACTTTCACCTTCCAGAAGCCAAGTCAGACTTGATTCACTTTCACTCCATCATCTCGCTCTCTCACGCTTCAAGAATCAATTGCCTGCAAACAAAGAGCAGCATTACACAAGTTTGACGCGACAGACGCTTTCGGAAACGATAGACGGCGCCAGACGTCACAATGCCCGCCTCTTTGGAGTCATCACGCCCCATCATGCAACCTAGTGTAAGGCCCCTACTTCTTTACTTGTTTATATTCTCGATTTTCATACTCAGTCGTCCCTCAGCACCATTCCATTTGATAACGCACCGCTAACGATGGCCGTCTCTCAGCTCTCCTCCAAACGAGCGTCGCGCTTTAGCACATATAGCACTGCCCCATCGGTCGCCAACACTGTCAAGACATCCCTGACCTCTGACTCTGCGCATCAAGAAATACAAGATATTGGAGAAGGGCTGGAGAAACTAGACAACAAGAAGCTCGCGAGCCAGAGATTCGTCATGTCACCAGAGAGAACGGAAACGCAGAGCAAGCTAGCGCTAGGAGCGAAGCTGGAACGCGCGTTGGGACGACGAATGGGTGGGCAGGATGCGGTAATGCGGAAGAAGACCAACGGAACCGATAGTGAGAAGCTGGAGGAGCATAATGAGAAGGTTCCCGAGGCGTAAATGGTTCAGTACGCAAAAGAGGAGCAGGGCAAATTTTGGTTCGCGGCGGGGAATTTATACCTGGAGGAAGATTGAGCGGGACGATGGTTCGAGGGCATGCACTGGCGTTTCTGTTGTTATTGTGTTTTCACACTGCTGCTATACCATTTCCTTTGTTAATGTTCATGTTGGCTATGCTTTGGTTTCAATCATATCGTACATTACAGGAAAGGATGGGACGTTGGAAATGCCATTGGCTATTACATATTGTTGGCTATCGGCAAGAAGCCTAGAGCATCGCAGAATACTAGACTCCTTGCAACAAAACTATCAACTTTCATGTCATAACCACGGTACAAGAAATCGAGACATCGATGAAGTCGATAAAGTCTATTAGAGTAAACCCTTAAAGCTCCTATAGTTAAATGAGGATAGCTTTTCCTTCCATAGACCCCTCCATCTATCATAGTGCTCACGTAAATACAGAGATACCAAGATTGGCTTTTACGGTCACTTCGAAGCCCGATATTATCAGTTCTTTATAACCAACCCGCCACAAAGTGAACGACAGTCACGTGATGATATCCTCTTGGTCGCGTAAAGTGCAGTCAACGCGACGCCAAAAACCAACCACTTTCTGCCATCCTCACCCTACCGCCATCAATCTCAAAACCTATTTTCGGGATCTCCAGTAGTACGCCGCAGTCATGGCAAAGTTAGTAAATCCACCTCCTTCTTGAAGCAAGCACCTTGCACAACTAGAATAGCAAGCTAACAATGTCTAGGGAATCTTTTGATGGAATTTACCTCGACCTCTCCAGAGAGCCAGGAATGTGTCGTTTTGCGGAGACAGGTTTTGGGTGGAAACCATCTGGAGGTGGAGACACATTTACCTTAGATCAGAGCAACATCGGCGGCGCACAATGGAGTCGCGCATCGAAAGGGTTCGAAGTTAAGATTCTCCAGCGCAACTCTGGCGTGGTACAATTAGATGGCTTTTCGCAGGAGGTTAGTCTCTTTATCATCTCTTATCATCACCCTCAGTATGTGCTAACCGTGTGCAGGACTTTGATCGCATCAGCAAAATCTTCAAGAACTGGTACAGCACAAATCTCGAAAACAAGGAGCATGCTCTACGAGGCTGGAACTGGGGCAAAGGCGAATTCGGCAAGGCAGAGTTAGCATTCAACGTCCAAAATCGACCAGCATTCGAGATCCCATATTCAGAGATCTCGAATACGAACTTGGCGGGAAAGAACGAGGTTGCGATTGAGTTTGCGCTGCCCGCAAATGGTGAGGATACTGGTACAAATGGATCACTGGGTGGTGCGAGAGCGAAGGGCAAGAAAGCTGGCGCAGGGAAAGATCAACTGGTTGAGATGAGGTTCTATATTCCAGGCCTTTCAACGACAAAGGTGACAGTGGATGAAGTCGACCAGGAGGCAGCAAGTGATAGCGAGGGAAACAAGCCGAAGAAGGAGAAGGTGGTAGAAGAGAATGCCGCAAACATATTTTACGACACGCTGATGGAGAAGGCTGAGATTGGCGAGGTTGCGGGTGACACTCTTGCTACCTTCCTCGATGTTCTACATCTTACACCTAGGTATGGAGACTCTATGCCATTATAATTCGTTACTAATGTTATGTAGAGGTCGTTTCGATATCGATATGTACGAAACCTCTTTCCGATTGCGTGGTAAGACATACGACTACAAGATTCAGTTTGAAGCGATCAAGAAATTCATGTTTCTTCCTAAACCCGACGAACTCCACATCATGATATGTATCGGCCTCGACCCACCTCTAAGACAAGGCCAAACAAGGTATCCTTTCTTGGTTATGCAATTTAAGAAGGATGAGGAGATCACACTCGACCTCAATGTAACGGACGAGCAATTGGAAAACAAGTACCAGGGAAAACTTATGGCACGTTACGAGCAACCACTGTTTCAGGTAGTGACCCAGGTTTTCCGTGGTCTTACTGGCAAGAAGGTCAACCAGCCAGCAAAGGACTTTTTGAGGTAAGTAGTACAATTCTTCGCAATTACGTTCTCTAATATGAAGTAGTCATCATGCCCAACATGGTATTAAGTGCTCAATCAAAGCCAGTGAAGGTTTCCTCTACTGCCTGGAGAAAGCCTTCATGTTCGTACCAAAGCCTGCCACCTATATTTCTTTCGAGCAAACTGCCAGTATCACATTCTCCAGAGTCGGTGGCGCTGTTTCCGCATCTCGTACCTTCGATATTACGGTCCATATGAAGTCGGGTGGCGACTCGCAATTCTCTAATATCAATCGCGAAGAGCAGAAGAACCTAGAGGAATTCTTTAAGCTAAAAGGCATTCGGGTCAAGAACGAAATGGACGATGATTCTGGGGCAATATTGGCAGCTGCGTTGAGAGATCCTGATATGGCTTCTAGTGATGATGAGGTTGTTGCTGCGAGAGCCGATAGGGGCAGTGCGGATGAGGATGATGAGAGCATCGATGAGGACTTTCAGTCAGGTAGCGATAGCGATGTTGCTGAGGAGTATGATTCGAATCACGAAAGCTCAGGATCGGATTCAGATGAAGAGGGTGGAGGCAGCGACCAGGAAGAACCACCAAAGAAAAAAGCTAAGACAGGCTAGGCTGAGGGTATTTAGACCTGCTTTGGATCCGGTAGGGATACAACAGTCACATATATGGCGTTTTATGGATTTTAATATGGACACAGCCAGGTTTTCCTCAAGGCAAGGAAGAAAAGTCAGCGTGCATTCTACGGCAACGCAAAAGTCACTAACATAGGAGATTAATATCAATAAAAACCTATCACTACCCGCTGAGGTAGTTGACCTGTCCAGGGCTCCGTCAGTCCTAGAGATTATGTTCATGCTTGCTTGTGGACTGTTCTGTTTCACCAATTGAGGAGCAATCTACCTTGACATCTTTTTCGGCGATGGATGTAATTATACGCATACTCTTGCCTTCTAAGTAACAATAGTCATGTCTTTCTCCACAAAAGAAATCTTGAAACAGCAGATCGCCGATTGAATTGAAAGTCTTGGTACCAAACATTCCGTTCTCGTTATCAGATACTCCAGTTTCACTGTCTCAATCATAACTGGCATGCACACTCCCAACTTCCTTCCCTCCAATCTCTAGCGCGAATTTCATCGAAGCTGCTGTTGTACTAATAGCTAGATTATAGTTGATCTCATAATACATCTTTCCATCAACCCCTTCCTTTTTCTTGAAATGACTTTTATCTACACCAGTGAGATCAGATGTCACACTGCAATTGACTTTTGTGTCTTCCCCAGGGTGCGTTGGAGGATGCTTGCTGTCGGAGGAAATCAGCTCATCGACGAACTTCAGGTCAGCGGAGGTGTAATTGAGATCTATGTCTCGGAAGAAGGGGAATTTGATAGTCTGCTCGCGATCGAGCTCCTCGCCCATATAGATGTACCAGGTGTTCTTGATAAGTAAGCTATCAGCATGAAACATAGGGGAGGGGTAGCTCTACCGTCCTACAACGTGTGATGCCATCTGATGACCATACTTTGGTCTTCTTACCCTTGTCTCTTGCATGCTCAAACACCGACCAGGCTGATACGCCATAATGCCGCACTGCTTGAGTTGAGGTTACTGTTGCCTGGTTTGGCAACCGACTCAAGACTGCACCCCTGGCAAGCGTGTAAGTCTTCACTCTAGTCTAGATCTCATCTACTTACTTCACAATTGCAGCCCAAGCATCATCCGGTTGAATTACCTGAATATCTGGAAATGACTTCTCAATACACTTTTTCAAGTATTGACTCGACCCAAATCCTCCCACCAAGAAAATACCCTACCGCATGTCAGCTAACCTATCATCGAGTCCTCGAAAGGAGGTTTACTTTTAGGTCACGGCCTTGTCGTTTTATTAGAGCATTTTTCACCTGCTCGTCAATCAATCGAAGAATATCGTTGATCAAAGGGTCAAAAATTGCTTTCACATCCTGTCCAGTCATTGTCCAGCAATTGCCTGTCAGGTTCTCGTCTGGATTATCTTCCAGCTTTGCTTGAGGGAAAGAGACGAAAAAGTCCTCTTCGACGTCTCCTCTGAAAGCAGTCTTGATATTCTTGTCAAATTCGGTCATCGCTTTGGCGTATCCGACACCTTTCTTCAATTCAATCCACTGATCATCACCGACCACATTCTGCACTGCTTCTGTGAATCGTTTGTTCAGGCCAAGGGACCCAGCCATGCCACCTAATTGTGTCAATGCCCCAGCTAAATTTATTGAGATATATCCGACACAAGTGCTTACCGGAGCCGGGCACAACCTCTGCTAATTCGAGCGCGGGTTGCATGCTTCTCACTTCGTAGGTAATGAGATCAACTGTGCCTCCACCAGCATCACAAACCACGAAGGCGTCGCCGACCTGATCAGTTTAGCAAATTACCAAGATACTACCTATTCTACAAACTCACGCTAAGCGCTCTTTCATTAACGTAGAGCGTATATAGCGCCGCTGCCTCTGGCTCTTTGATCAATACTACCGGATGAATTCCAGCTTTCTTCGCGGCCTATAGAACCATCGGTCAGTCTCGAAACACCACTTATGAAGGCCATTACATAACATACTCGGAGAGTCTTGTCCTTGGCCTTGTCCGACCACACGGCAGGCACACTAAGGACGAATTGCTTCTGGCAAAAATGGAAGTAGTCCTTATCGACAGCAGATTCAATCTTTCCTAGTGCATGTTTATACATCGCGCCTATGAAATCTGCTGCTACATCCACTGGATCCTTGGGCAGCTTCTTAAGCTCATTTTTGGCATTGCCGCTTGGGATATAGATAGGTTTCGGCTGATCAGGATCGAGAAGCAGCTTCACACCCGCAACCGCGTCACTCCGCCAGTCGACCTGTCCGCCCCATTTGAACTTGGTTGAATCATAAGAATCGTAGGATATCAGCGTTGGCACTTTCGGCTGTCTATGGCCCTCCAGACCTGTGGAAGTTAGTCAAACTTGATAATCTGGTGAGCCGTTTCCGTTCCGTCCACAAGCTCACATGTTCAGTGTCCATTAGCCACTTTTGCCAGCGCTTCCAACTCTGAATCGGAGATACAAGTACTTAAACATGCGAAATAACACAACTTACCCGGCCAATCTACTATCGGCCACAATTCAGTCTTCTTTCCGGGATTGCTAAACGCGTATGCAATGCCAGAGAAAGTGGTTCCAAAATCAAGAGCTATCACCACGCGATCTTCTGATTCATAGGAAATGCCATTTTCGGCATTGTTCATGAGTAATTCCAACTGTTTTACCAAGTCGTTCGACATGAAGGTCAACAAATAGAGTGGATACACTAAGATAGCGAGCGCGAAGTTTTAATCTGAGAAAAAAGGTAAGGCGCGATCTAATCAAGAAGTTTGAATGGAAGAAGAACAAAGTATCTGAAGCGAGGAGCAAGACAATTGTTAAGTCTCCAGCAGTGCGCGCGGCTGAAATCACATCCTATTCTGGGAGGATTAGAGCCTCAAGGACCGCAAGGCTTTTGTGAGGCTTTCCCAATATGAGAGTTTCATTAAAATATCTGTCGCAAGTTCAATATGACAAGGCTAACGCTCAGATATCATTAGTTCGCCTACCACTCCCTTGGTTCCGGAAATGGTTACCGAGTGAGGCATCGTTTTTGGCATATCAAAAATGTAACAGGGGGCCCAGTCCTGCATATTTCAGCCGCCGAGTTTGAAATAGATGAGATCTAGTCGCTCGATTAGGCGCATCTGTGGCGTCGGGCCTGTCTCAGACAATTGCATTGAGGCTTTTGCTGCGGATAGCCACTTGGCGAGCCTTTGCTAAATGTGAGCCGCACCCCCCAAATCATACCTTTTCCAGCCTCTTCCTAGCACCTTAAGGCTGCCAGAACAGATCACTCTCTATGAACTGCCGGATTGTTGTTGTTCATTATCGAAGTCCTCCAGACCATTCTACTAGATCAATGGATCAGCCTGATGTTCAAATGGCCGAGTACCTTCTCGAACAACAACACAACTCAAACGAGCATCAGGCAGGCGCAGATGGAAATGATATTCGTATCTTACTACAGCAACATTTAGATCAGATAGAAATCAAGATAAGGGTTGCTGTGCAGGAGGAATTGCAGAAACGCGTTATCGTTCCAGAAAGTAGCAATGTGGAAGAACCAGCTGTTAGTCTAAAACTATATTCCATAATCTGCCCAAATAACATATGCTTAGAAACCAGGTATAATGGGGGCTTTGGTGAATCGCGTCACAGGACAAGTTAGCAGCCATAACCAACCCCCACCGTATCCTCACGCAGAAACAATCTCTCGGATGAATGAGCTTACAGAGCGTATCGATTCACTCAGTCTAGAGCTTGGAGAAAAGAAATCCGAGATAGATCAACTAAAACGGAATGCCGAAATCCAACAACAGAATTTCAATACCCAGCTTCATAGCGAGCAGCAGAAGTTCCGCCAGCTCAATGAAAGAATCGCAAACCTCCGAAGTATGCTGATTAAGCCTTCAACAGTCCACGTTATTGATAGCGCCGTCATTGCAAAGTTTAGTTCCTTGCAATCCCAAATAATTCGGATTGTCAGAGGAACATATGGAGACAAACTTGTGTCCCCTTTATTACAGACAAATCAATTGCAATATGAGTTCTTCAATCCTTGGAAACAATTCAAACGCCAAAAGAAGTATCTCGCAAATCGTGTACGAGGCGAAATCTTCTACATATTATGTGAAATGATTATCTCACGCCCGTTTTTTGGATATGATCGGACATTGAGTCAGTTTGATAAAGATCTGGAGAATCTTGAAAGATTTTTTTGGAAGAAACTGCAGAAAGGTATCTCCCCTGTCATAGTGAGCATATATAGTATCAAAGCTAAACATTGATGCAGAAAACATCAAAGACTTCGTAGAATGGCGAAGTGCATCCATAAAATGTGGTGAGCTGGTCAAAGGAGATACCAAAATATCAGATTCAAACATAGCAGCCGATACTGCACAGTACATCTGGGAATTCCTCAAGCCATTAGAGATCAAGGATGCTGCAGCTGGTAAGAAGGGTCAAGAACTTCTCTTGAAGTTGTGTGAGGATGCATTGGCTTTGAGCGCCCTGATGAGGAGTGCGCGAGATGTGTTCCGTGTAGTGAAGAAGTTTGAGGGACCTTTAACCGGTCATCTCGAGTTTGCGGATGAGGAAGCGGATGAAAAGGCTGATTCCAAAGATACGCCTGTTGGAAATGTGGCATTTTGTTTGTTTGGTGCGCTGGTGAAGAGGACGGAGGAGGATCCCTTGAAATTGATTACACTGGAGAAGGCGAGGTTGGTGGTTTATCGGGACTGATGGTCGACCTGAACTCGCTATATTACAATGAATGCACACATTAACCAAAGCTTTACTTACATGCGGCGGGGAAAGTTGAGGTTACACATAATAGTATGTTGCTTAGACAGCAGCGTTCCCGGCCCGGAAAAATCGTGGCTAGCGGCTCATGCAGCCTCGAGTTATCGATTTCCCAATGCAGATGTATCATGGTTTCTTCTGCTTCAGCCTCACCTGATGCTGCATGCATTGAGTCGATAGAATGTGTCACATTGAACACCAAGCGCCAGATAATGAAGCAGGCTGTGTGAGCACGGCGACGCGCTGCGCCTAGGACGCCGATAGTGCCAAGGCTTGCGTGACGGCGCCCAGGGCTGCCCCCTGAATTCTTTTCGCTTAACGACCAGCGGAAAATGTATAAATCACATGACCCAGGCAAAAACCCGGTCTCAACTAGCCTCTTTCCATTTACCAACATTGCCATTTCGTAGCTTGCATGCTTCAATTCAAAGCCGGCATTTTTGGGTAAGAATTCTATATTTATGCACACCTGCTCCGATCGCAGTACCTGCTTCCGCCGCCCTACACGCGCATCGTGATATTGTAGATATATTCCTCCCCCACGCCTGAGATGGACGCTTTGGCTGCGGCTAGCCGGCCGGCCGGCAATCAATCAAGTCGTGCTTTCCGTGCGCTGAGCCAGATGATGCGCATCTCATCGCTGAAACCCGCATGTCCGATGCCGGGATCTCAAAAAGGGGTTCGCGCTTTCTCGGGTTAGCTATCTTTTTCTTCTTCGTGCCCGAATAGAACATGCTGGGGGTTTGTGGGGGCGTACATACCTCTTCCGTCGCTGGCTTGCGACTAACGCGTGATCCCTCCCCCCCCCCCCCCCTTCGCTGATAGAGTTTCCTGGCCTCTGGAACGCATGGCGAGCGGTCCCTCTTTCCCCTACTGTGTGGTTTTTCCCCCGTCGTGGTTATTTGCCCCTGCGTCCCCTCGCCCCGGGTGTCTCGTCTGCTCTGCTGCGGGTGGCTTGTTGCGGATGCTTGATCACGCGTCCTGTGGCGTTTTGTTGGCCTTTTTCGCGGGTGCTGCTTCTGAGACGGGGTATTCGGGTGGGCACACGAACATGGCCGTCGTCGTCGCTATCGGAAGGCTCTTCTTTTCCTTTTGCGGTCTTCTTCGGGGGAGGCTTGGCTGTGCGCGCTGTGGAGCTGCGTTTGTTTTGCTTGTGCGATGCTTTTAAGCTGAGGTGTTCGGATGGGCTTGTGGAGGGTGTGTGATCTGCATCGAGAGATGCCTCGCAGCTCTTTCTCGTCCTCCTTTGCCGTGTTCGGCCGTGCTTTTCCTTGGATGATCGCCTCGGCAGGCACCATACTTCCTACCAGAAACTCCCCTTCCTCGCCCTCGTCATCATAAGCCCTCGCAATCATCCTCTTCCCCCCCAAGCCTCCGCACATCAATCTCGAATACCTGTCCGTCCCCCTCTCTTCGCTATCTCTTCTGCCTGCACCCTGCTTTCCCAGGTCTGGACCTATGGATTCTTGTAGCGCAGATGGCCGACCGAGTACTTGAATTCTTCTGCGGTCTCTGGGAGAAAGCTTGCATTGGAGTCTGCAGCTCGGAGGTGACGAATACCTGGAGTATTGTAGATGTCTGTGGTGAAGAGGCGTCTCCGGAGGCCAGGGGATGGGATACGGTATGCCGCTGTTGGGAGGATGATTTTTGTATCTCCTGATGGGGAACTTGGGGGGTCTGCTTCAGAAGGGGTGGTGGTCGTTTCTTCCTTGATTTTCTTCTCCTTGCCTTTTTGTGTGGTGTTATGTGTTCCTTGTGTGCTGGAATTCTTGGTGACGTCGGGTGGTTGAGCCGGCGTTCTTCTAATTGCCTGAGATGTTGTCGCGTTGGCCTCTGAAGTTTCCGCTTTTGTCTTGTCATGATGTGAATTCGAAAATTAAGCTTGAGAGGGAGGAGAATTCTACGTAAGCCTTTCTTGCGGATTGATGAGTCACCGGATATTGTGTGGTCAAAAATACTCATCGATATTGTAGTGCATACCTTGCCGGAAAAGTAAGCTGTACCTTGAATGTAGCCTTTCTTTCATGCGCCTCTCCTGAGGATCTTAGTTCTTCGATACCTCAGGTCATGCAATCAGAACCCTTATGCATGGTACGGTACAAGTTTGTTATGTATTGGCCTAAATCGAATGCTTTGGCACATATTTATAGCCAGTGCTATTTTCTGTCATTCGAGACGTCTTGCTGCCTGTACCATTTTCTTTCCGCAACTCTTTAATGATGATTCTTTGAAATACATGCAGAGTATTTAGCTCCTCTTTCTCCTGCATGTTCATACAAGTATTATCTGTGTTGGCACGGCATCATAAAAGAAACCTGCACGACCTCTAGGTCTATGAATCTGCCCTGAGCCCAAGCGCATATATCTATTCTCAGCTTTATCCTCTCCCTTCTTTGCAAGAACAAAATATTCGTACACGGCGTCGGAAAATAAGCAAAGTAAGGTCAAGTCGTTGTTCTCTTTCTCGCCAGGTAGGTTGTCGAGCCAGATTGAAACATTGAGAAATTCATCCCATGAAACCTCAAAGTCAATCATGCGTCTGTTCTTGCCTCTTGCAAGTGGTAAGACCGCTCCTAGTGGCTTCAGTAAACACGAAACGACTAGTTTTGAGCTGATGAGATTTGATGTGAAGGCAGGCCCTTCCCATTGCACATCCCATTCAAGCACTTTCAAAATGTTCTCAAGGTTGTCGCGCGTGACGCGTCCAAGATTTGTGACGCGCCTGACTTTGAGTCCTGGACGGACGGACAACCAAGACCAGGTTGGAATACTGTAGCACCATTAGCCAGAAAGTATAACTATAAAAAGCACTTACTTAGCTGGGAGGCGACTCGTGACATCTTGATTAGAGCTGTCATCGACTTGCCATCCAAGGTCAGACCATAGGGTCTCTTTCCATAGGCCAAGGATAGCCTCATCAAGCGTTACACTCCGGTAATACATCACTATCCCAGCTACGGCAGCCATTCTATCCGAGTGAAAGGTCAAGCTTCTGTAGGAGTATTCCTCTACCCATGACCACCATGAACTTATGGCTTGAGCTGGAGTACTAAAGTCCCTCATGCCAAGACCCATTTCGCCTTCCGGGGTTAAAGCTGTTCCTTTTAAACTGGACAAACCAGCATCATTCACTGTTCCGTCTTCGGATTCTAGGCCAGAAAAGCATTGGAAGAACATCTGATGCTCTGTGAAGTGAATTAATCGTGGGGAAAGAACCTGTTCTTGGAGAACCCAGGCTCGAGAACTGAGTCTCGAATCCCATATTGTTTTCCTTGAAGCTGCTGGGAATCGTATAAAGCATGTATCTGCACTGTTCTCCCCACTGTCGTTATGCGCAATGCTGCTTTTATGAGGAGATAGTGCGATGGATGGGGCTAGGGAGTCAAGATACAATCCCCCGTCGCTGCTAGTCGAGGAAGTTGCCGCAATTGTAAAGTAGCTTCCTTGGTATACCTGAGCCATTTTGGCAGCTTCAATGGTCCAATCATTCTTGTCATCTTGCACAATACACAGTGAGTCAATCCACAAAAAGCGTAAACCAAGAGCACGAGTTACTTGAATAGCGTCTTGAAAAGTTCGCGAGAGCAGATGTAGGGGAATATCTCTCATGTTGGCTTCAAGGTTGCCTTTGCTGGTACAATAAGGGTCTGTCATGGTGGCACTCCAGCAGTGACTTAGCGCAACGTATTTGATATAATGGACTGTCTTCTGGACCTCTTCTGAATAGACAAGACGGACTGCTGACGGTAGATTCTGGTGCTCACCCAAGTCGAGAAATCTAGCCGGATACGTCGTCCGCGTCAATCTGCATGAATCGTGCTCAGTCATACACGCTTCCAGCCAGCTCTCAATCACCGGAACCCTTTCTGTAAAAGGTAGTGCTGACTTGCCCCAGATTGCTCGTTGAGCGAGAGCACTGCTCTCGTTGCAAACACCCAACATTGACCCGACGAACGTCTGATATCCAGGACTCTCAACGGTTCCCGGCTCCCACAGCTCCATCATTAAACAAGTAGTTAACGATCGATTCAGTCTTGTATGAACAAGCTTCACCGACCACGGCGCATAGTGGACATACTTGGATTCTGGGATCCTTGTAGACAGGAACTTGCAGATGGGACAGCTCTCGGATGATTCGACAAGATTAGAGAATTCAGCACAATGCTCAGTTGTCAAATTCTTGCCCAGCCTCGAAGGACGGGCAAAAGTCAAGTTAGAGGACTTGCGTCCTTCATCGGATAATGAGCCCCAAAAGGCGGCCCGTCGACAGTTTGTACAGATCGACATGGGAAATAGCTTGGTATATCAGACAATAGTATGCTGTGTGCAGTGGGACTATCAACTAATATCAGATCAAGAGTCAAGTCTAAGTAACGTGGATGGCCTTGATTGGTTATTTCCTTTGATTCAATGAACGTTCACGTGACACATTATAGTAAATCCAGTATGAAAGACCTGAGCTTGAGAAAGTTTTACAGATAATTGAATTACACTCCTTCGTCTCGGCCGTGTTGGGAGTCGCGTCGAGAATGGTACGGCGCGTCTCAAGAACACTGGAGAAGAGCTAGACTGGTAGCTCGCTTAACCCCCTTTTGTCCTTGCCATGCCAAGCCAATCACCATCTGTGATGTGCGGTCTGCCTGACTGATTCTCGGCGCTGGATTGAGCGTTCTCTAATGCACTCCATAAAACGTCACCTGAGCAATGACATAATGGTATGATGCTGCGTACTGGACCTGTAGAGAAGAGGATTCTGAGCTAACCAAAGCAAATGGCTCCTTGACAGGAGAGTATGTATAAGTTCATTTTGCGGAAATGCCTAGTGTTTAAATAGAAGTATGTCATGAATGTGAACGGCATGTGTATATGTACAATTTAAAATAACCACGAATGTCGTCTCTCAGGGTTCATGAATTTTAACAAGGCACTTGCTGCGTAAAAATGGAACTAAAGCCATCGATACCTTTAAAGAGCGTCATGTAGATTGAGAGATTAGATATCCTTCTTAGTAGCGTGTTCTGGCTTGTGCGTCGTCTCGTAGTCCACATGCACATACGCTCGCTCTACATCCGGCAGGCTCTCTAATTTGATCTGGAGCTCCTCTGCCACATCGTGAGTATAACGAAGTGAAGACTCAGCACTCATGACAACGTCAACCTCAGCAATCAATCGCGGGCCAGAGTGATAAACACGGACCGTATCGATGCCCTCGATGGCTGGAGAGTGTGTGAGGCATACATATGTGATTAGTTGCTGAACTTCAACAGAAGCGGTGACGCCGACAAGTAACAGGAACTCGCTGAATGCCGTGTGCAGCCAGACTCCGGAGATCAAGCAGGAGATCATAATGGCACCCATGGGATCGATCCACCAGAGAAGCTTCGAACCACCCACGGACGTCATAATACCAAAGCCATTGACCAAAAGATCGTTACGATGATCTTGCCACAGAATATCAACTTGTGAGTATTTGTCCTTGAGGGGCCAGCAGTAGAGGAACAGCGCAAACTTGGTGGCGAATGCGACGACGACTGCTAGAACAGAGGGAAGATTGAATTTCTTGGTGTCACCGTCTGAGTGACCGTCAATGAGATCCTTGACCGAAAAGGCAATAATAACTATGGAGAGCGCTGTCATTAAGAAGCAGAACGCGATGTTGCCTACTGTCTCAAGCCGAGCCTTGCCTGACGGGAAACGGTTGGCATCCACGCGCTTTACTGCACGATTGGAAAGTATGAGTGTGACATTTGACATGGGATCAAAGATTGAATCTGCCGCAGTGGTGATAAGGGACAGCGAGCCGGAGGTGATGGCACCATAAAGTTGCAAGATCGCTAGGCAGATATTAGCCCCGAAAGAGCCATAGATGGCAATTTGAAGCTTCAAGTGATCCGCGCCAGTCTCTTCCTTGGCTTCTGCAACGTGCTGATCCACAGGCTTCAGCATGCGATCAATTTTCTCGTTTTGGGTCTCATAGAACTTCTGAATCTTGCGTGCTTTGTGTGCGTCCTTGTTGAGGGTGATTGGGCCAAAGCCATCACGCTTGCGCGATGTGTTTGCACAAATCCGTTTGAGCTCGTCCTCATTTTTATAAGCCGAGGATAGCTGGTACGGATCATTCTCTCTTGTATATCTCGGTGGTCTTTGTCCCTCAATATCCGTCATGCCACTCGTTGTGTGTCGGGAAATAGGATCATGCTCTTCACCTGTCGGTGTCACCGGCTCAACCCCAGTGCTGGCGCCTGGTCTGGTGGACTGGATAGTCTGAACTGGCGTATGAGTTCGCATATGCTCGGAGCGATTTGGATGAAGGTGGAAAGGGTGAGGGTGCATTGTGATGCTGTTAGCTACTTCGGGCGTATGATGTGCCATTGTCGAAAGCTTGGTGATTCAGATAATAGTACAAAATAGCAGTAAGGTACTAGCCTTGTACTACACACAAGAATGTGTTGTCGACTTCTCGATGCTGAGCCCGTAGATACAATGGCGACGCGGGGACGAAATGGCACGGGGAGAATAGACCTACCTCATTCCATGACAAGCCCAAAGATGGGGCAAGGAGGGACTGCTTCAAGCGAAGTTGCGGTGTGCCTAGCATGCACTTGGCATTCCTGGCAGAGGTCATATTGGGGAACAGAAGTCTGCAACTATCCGTAGAAATTTGTAGTGTGTATGCGACTATGATTGGGATGTTTACAAGTTCGGATACCACGTCATAGTTATAGTTTTATCAGTGAGACGTTTCAATCTTGTGGTCAAGCCACATTCCGGCGTGTTCCGACCCGACCCGATCGCTTATTATACCCATCCCCACCTAGGCAAAGTATGAAGCTGCGCTCGGGTATTACTTTGGATATACGAAAACAGTGTTTGGTAGCGAATTTACTTCTCAGCTCAGCAATTCGAATCTGAAGGCATCTTTCGTTACTAACGTTCATTTTTTTTTATAAACTTGTAACCTTCAGGAGTATGTGCATATTGGTACACTTAGGGAGGGAGACGCCTTCAAGAATATACCTCTTCTGTAGGTTAGCTCTCCGCGAACTCGATTCTCATGCCAAAACCTTTTATATACCATTTGCACTTAAGAAGGTGTAGAGATTGAGACCAAGTTGTGTTCAGTCTCATCTATCCTCATTCACCATGTCATATTCGTCAAGGGATAGTAAGTCTAGGGTCATCACCAGAGAGTGCATTCCCAGCGTACATTTCAAGTTCGACACGCACGGTATGTTTCTCCACACCTTGTTTCCTAGAGCTCGATTGGTAGCTTCGAAATCACACCGAAACTGAAATATTCTGTTCAATAGTCTGCTGTTAACTAGATTGAAACCAATCTGGTGTGTTGGATCAAAGCCCCCAGCACGGATAGAAGAGTATGTCGTACTTGTAGTCTCATATTATGACCATCAACAGGGCAATTCCCAGTGTAATAAGAATGCCAGCATGCTGTTTATCCTCCCCGCCAAACCGCATAATTCCTGCTAAGGGCCACAACTAGTTCACCCATGTTCGATATGAAGATATATTGCTGCCTATGGAAAAATTAGCATTGTAATCTATATTATAAAGTTTCCCATACTTGCAAAGTTGTTAAGCGCACATCCGCTCAATGGCAGTTACATTGTCATGAGAACGGCCGACTTGTGCTAGTTAGTATTGCTCTCGACTAGGCATGCGTTGAGGCTTTGAGGATAATTTCTGGTCATTATACTTAACAGGAACTCGGGAGGAAAGCTGTAGATAGTGCACTGGTTCTCGCCATTGAATATCGTGTTTCCAATGGTGATCTCGAGGTGAATACGCGTGATCTAAGTGTTGCATAGAGAGCTGCAGCTGCTTCGCAGATGTTGGCCGTTCTATTTCGATCCTTGACTCCAAACTAGGAGGGTCAGATAGACCTTCTCGCTGCGGCTCCTCCATGTGGCTCTAGAGAGATATCCTTGATCAATTCCCACGAAGCTTTTAAGTTGGGCAGGTGTGGTTTGACTTGCCGCCTAGTTTGTAGTTTGTCTAAAGCTTCTTCGCCGGCTCTTCGCATAGCTTCATGTAAAACGGCGTTTTGTACCCATCTTGCCTATTATTGATATGACCTAAATTCAAGGCCAGTCTTTTGGAATGTAGAGGATGGCATGATTGCATGGCGAGGTCAGTGGATAATATCCTGATGTTTGCTTGAGTCATAATATTGTCAATGGAAACTGGTAGGACTTGGTCGGTTATTGCAGCCATACTGTAATCACCTGCCAGGGTTTCACTTAGGTGATGCCTCCGCCTTTTGCTGTTTCAACAGGAAATAGCCAATCCCTGGCAGTATTATTGCACGCAGAACGGGCTCTCTTCTTTCACGGTCTGTATAAACATAGACTGTGTTCTGTGGACTAGTATCTGGGGATTGCACAGATGAGAGTCAAACATGGTGTGATATATAAAAGCATGTGTCCCCTTAATACCTTGAATACAGATTGAATTCTCACTGCTCAGATTTTGCCTTAAGAACAAGGAGAACTTCAATATTACAGGCAAACCGTCCCTCACCCTGGACCGTAGATAGACAATAGCTGAGCTTTGACGGACTAGATGAGCTCCATGAAATGCGAGTTAAAATGTGCCAAGTGTCTCATCGCAAGTCAGGTATTGGGTATGGTTCATAATCTTGCCCATACAAGCTACCACGTATCGGGGCTTAGTACTCAGCCATCCCCAGGACTCCAGCACTAATAGCACTTTCACAAAGCGCAGGCACAAGCACATCTATACAGAAACAAAAAAGAAAGAAAAATGGGTGGAGTTCTAGTCCTCTTCCACCCTTCACTAAAAACACAAAGCAGCGTATTTCAACAATACGAACTGCAGTTGCACATCCGTTTCCCTAAGCGCGATGCTAGCAGCGAGTCGTGGGGTGGTGGCTATGTATGTTTGCAACTTGAGACAACTTCAAGAATGGAGTCATGCATAAAAGTTGTGATATACCTTCAAGTTGCTTCAACTCATCGTATTATCAGTCCCAGTGCCCGGGCGCCAGTACATGAACCCACTCCACATGGGCAACTTTCTTTCTCTTGTCGAATTGGCAGGTATGTAGAACACAACCTACATCGTCAGTGAAAATCGCTTAATCACGACTCCGGATCATGCCGATCTTTGTGCCCATGATATAGACTAGGATATCCCAACTACCGACTTATCGGTGGCCAACATTGAGCTTAAAACACGAAACATGAAACATTTGCTGCTCAGCCTGTGGATCTGGCGGCAAATCCTTTCACCGCGCTTCTCGAAGCCGACCACTTGCGCGGATCAGGCGCGCAAGAGCCTGAAAGAGTCACCTGCTCCGTTGGCTTGCGCATGCCCATTGTAAGCTTACAATCCTCGGGAATCGACGGTTAATAACTGGCCTCCTTCCAGGTTCTGACCCGCGGGCAGGAATGGTTCTTTGCGTGACAAGATCCAGCTCGGCTGGCTTGTGTCGGAAGTCACACAGGGCGCCTGCTTTCTCATGGCTGCTGTCACATGTACAATAGTTGAACAATGCACCTGACCGTTTTCTGACTCCCTGTATGTCTGGCAGCATCATGGAATCTGCCAGCCAACTCCGAGTTGATGGATGCAAGAATAAAGAGCTGCCTAACCACATCAAAAGGCGCCGAATAGAAAAACTGGTTCACATGCATGAAATGGCAGGCTCGTTTTCCAACCTACTATGATGTATGAAGTACAATAAAACATAGTGCAGTAGTATGATGCCGAAGGTGACGAGGTAGTAGTGTCAAACATAACACGGCGACAATCGGAGGTCCCGATACTATACAAAGAGGAGACAGAGGCACAGCCACTACTTGGCAGGATGTCGTCTATTTCTGGCCCCCCCACCCGCTTTTTACCCTCGTATGTTAGGCTGCAAGTCTTGACTTTGCCTCGTTTGTATTGCTGAGCCGTATGCAAACCACGATCATGCCTATACATCAGGTTTAATCGTTTGTTTTTCGCCTCAGACACATGCTGGTCCCTATACATGTGGTAAAACGTTACCGTCCCTTTGCTCGGGCAGAGCTCAGGGCATGGTTAAGGTTAGTACCAAAAAGTCAGAGATCAAGCCGACCATTTGGCCGGCAACGAATCAGACCGCAAAGATGGCACAAGTCTCAGTCAAGCTCCACCTTGTCAAGTATCGAACGTCAATGTTGCAACGAATAACCTTCCAGAAGTGCTGTTTTCCCACCCTGGTCGAATTATAGTCAACAAAACATTTGCCATCGACAGGTCAGCATTCAACCTCATCCTTCCCTTAGCACAGCATCCAGCCAGGGCCGTTTCCCTTCACTTCGCGGCAACACCACACGTTCAGAGCACCACATTTTCTACATTGAGGAGCTTCCCGGTTGGTCTTACCCCAGAGACCAGACCAGAGAACAGGGCCGAAGCTATTCATGCAGGAGTCTCCTGTTCTGGCTTTGAGGATATGAGATAATATCCAATCTCGGGCGGTTCGAGGGTTGAGGACCAGGAGACTGGAACAAAGGGGACATATGTATGTATGCGGAAGCAAGTGCCATCAGCCAGACGAACGACAAGAGAGCGGGTCAAGAGAGACAGATTCTACAAGTGTTTCAGAGTGTTCTCTCATGATGGGGTGTTACGACTGCCGTCGCGTTGTTCTACGCAGGATGATGATGCAAGTCATCATCGGCGCTCTCGTACTGCATGTATCAAATATCAATCCATCACCTGGTCAAGCCGGCCGCGGTCCCAGGACGACCTTGTTAGACCTGGCGGATCATGGGATTACGAAAGATGCAAGAGGAAATATCCTAATCCAGCTGCATTCCCAAAGAGATATCTTGAGGTTTCAACCACCTTTATATGGCAATCCGACTGGATGGTCCATTTCTTGCAATTTCCAGATGATGACGGACGCGGCTGATGGCGTTGAAACAATCTCCAGAATCTTGCGAATTGGGGGCGTATAATGATTCTGCGGCAAAAAGTTTAACGCATTCACCCCCCTGAACCAACATGGTAGTCGGAATAAGCGTAAAGTTGCTGTATCTGTCTGTGGTTTCTGTTGCTTTTCTGGCTGTTTCCCACCAGCCACCCACGGTCGCAAGTGAGAAGACTCGGTGATGAAGTCGCAGGTAGTCAAAATAATGCATAAACTGATGCTGCCAGTGGGCGGAATCACGGCCGCCTCCAGTGGCCATCATATTTTGCCAGTTATAGCACTACTGCTGCAGTCTTGCTGCAGCTTTCAGCTTCGTGTGAGTCGTTTATGTATGCCGGTCGACACAGCCCACGGCCCACTGTTGAGGGTTTTTCTCCGAGATCTTCTAGCGAGAAACAAGGACTACAGGGGCCCTGGGATGGCGATTTACTGCCTAGCGGCCGTGCCCGCAAACAGCCTGTGGGCACCACGAGTCACTGCGCCTGTGCAGCACAGAACTGCTATAAACCCCACCATGCTCGCAGTCTCGTCAGCTTTTCTTACCTCTCCCCTCTCCACGATTATTCGTCGGTAGTCTCCTTTGCCCTTTTCACTTTCTAAGGCGCGCAAACTAATTCCCTTGTCTTGGGACCGCCGAAGAACCCTCCGCATTCTTTTTCTACTCATTACATTCCATTTGTGCTTCCCACCTTTGTCGCTCTCGAAGATCTGACGCCTAGCCATTTTTTTACCGCTCCCCTCGTCCAATACCTGCCTCCCACGTCCACCACCACATATCAATACCTTCAATGCCTCCTCAGTTACTACCAGCTTCAGCGGCGGCTTTCGCGCCTAGGGCAACCTCAGTCAATGTTGTCTTAAGTTCAAAGGTGGAGCCATGGTTAACGCAGACACTCAAGCGCATAAATCGTGTCAAGCGCCCACTGAACAGTGTTCCTCAACACCAGCGATGTTTAACGGAAACATTATCATCACCGAATGCGATATGGAACCTTACCTCCCTGATGTTACCAAAAGCGCCGGAGGCCGATTTACGGAAAGATTCCAATCCACTGGTTGAGGCGTTGTTCAATTACCAGCTTATACATATCGAAGCATACATCGTCCATGTTGATATGGTGCTACGGAACGAGGTCGCCTTCAAGCTTACACCTGATTCAATAGAGTCTTTGATAGAGTATCACAAGGACATCCACTGTGTTGATATTTCCGCTGGTACCTATGACTGGTCCGAGAAGGAGCTCCAGGTCAAGAAACTGCACGAAGAGTTCATCCAAGCCATTAACAAGTTCGTGTATCGGACACATGTATCCGCCTTGGAAGGATTAGAGGAGGAAGGCCAAGGGGAACTACTATGTGGAAAGAGCGAGGAGGTCAAGAACAACATTATGGGATTGTTCCTTCCTTTGCTGCCTCCACCTCCAAGGATTGTCGACGTTGTCCGGCCACAGCCCCTTCTACCTAGTTCCCCTGCTGGTGCGGAATGGTGGTCGCAACCACAGATTCAAAGCTCGGTAGCCGCTCCAGTTGATACCTGGAGAGTGATTCCTTCAAGTCCCAGTACTACCTCGTCCGTGGATTCAACGTCGCTCTGGGCCAGCATGAACCTCAATGAAATGCAGCTTCCGTCTCCAACTCCTTCCTACAGCCAACCATACTCTTCGGCCGGGCTATACTACAGTTCACCTCAAGTCAGCGCACCTATTCCGTCTCTACCCTTGCCAAGTATGCTTGCGCAGCAGCCGTGCGGTATCGGCATGGGGTATGGAGGATTCGGCTGGGATCGATATCAAGAGTATGCGACGACGATGTGACAATCAAGGCCCAGCACTCTGACAAAATTCACTACTAGCCACTCTGGGCACTAGGGCAAACAAACATCATTCTCCTCGTCCTTTCAGTCACGGCTCACAGCAACGTGTACACCCAAAAAATCTTGTTTAACAAGTGGACGAACTTAGCGGCATTGATACCTTGAGGGCATACCGGACCGGCGTTATTGGCATCATCATCCATCTCATCAGCGATTGAGCGACATTTTTCGGGAATTACGCATCTCCACCCACTCATTTCCTTTTACTCAAGTACATAATGGATACTATCTCTCTTTTGTTCTCGTCATCATTTTTTAGCGAAGCGTTGTTTTTTGGGATCCGGCATTGTTTTTGAGATATCACCATACCGCAAGCTCGGTCTATTTCCTTCAATACGCATTTGGCAGGACCCACAGGGCGGGATATTTTGTTGGGCATTTAAACACGGCAAGCGTTTCTATACAGGAAAGAGTGTTCCCGAAAGGAAAACGGGGAAACACGCAGCAATGCAGGGCTCGGCGCGCAGGATCATTTTTTTCCTTTTTGTTGATGATACCACATTCGTTGCTGCTGGATTTTGGGATATTTAATTTGGTGGGTCTACTGCGGGTATATGGTCACGCAAAATTTCACGAAACTCTTCATGACGGATTATGCCCTCTTACAATCTCCTTTTTCAGCGACACTCGATGAACGGCTTGATGTCTTCTCTCGAATTCACTTGGAAATGAAGATATCTAGGGTCATTCTGAAAATATGAGGAACATGAAATGAATGGGACGGTATATCGGGACTTCGGAATGTGAACAAAAATCTGCGAGCGGATTTTTGGATGAGTATTCCTGGAGGAGAACGCGCGTGCGTGTTTTTGGACAACCGAAGAAGAATCACAAAAGAAGGACTTCGAATATCATCAACGAAGACAAATAATATACATACGACCAGCTGTGCTGGGCGGGTAATATTAAGTCACCTTGCCTGAGTTCCCGCACTTCCGCTACGATTATCAGCACCACACCTTCCAGAATTCAATACCGGATTCTGATTCGGGGTGAAGCCAATTCCTGCGGCGCGCCTGCAAGTCGGGACTTCGCAATAAGGACTGGTTTCTGAAGGTTGGAGAGAGACATCGAGCGGAAACGACGAATGAAGGTTGCAGCTCATCCCACTACATTCCCTCGTGCCGTTCGCACCGCCACGCTTCCGCCGCCAATTCCCAGATCTTCTAGCAAGACGGGTTCGGCAGGATGTATGGAATGCGGACGGTGAGTGGGAGAAATTCTCAGCCGCGGCGCGGTTTGGGAATATGGGATGCCGGGTCTTTTTTGGAGGATCAAACTGGATTTGATGCAACATGGTAGTATTTAACAGTAATTCAGATATCAGATCGACCAAAAAAAAAATCCAAGAAATAATCTCAATAATTATGCCTGCATTGCTCTGTGATGGAGATTTCAATTGTGTATCCTGGCTTGCATAACGGATATCAAATGCTTCAAAATTCTCCCTATGTCAAAGTTATCAGCCTCGGTGGACTCTTCTCTTGAGTTGACATATCTGTGTGTGGAAGGGAGATCGGAGATATCATGTACCATCAAATCTCAATTTCTCCCTCCATTGGGCAGTATACGAAGCCTCCCGAGCTCCATCAACATGCACCGAGATCCGGGCCCGAGGTTTTGGGAATCGTAAAAAAAAGGGGGCTGAAAGAGATTTCCGAGTTAGTAGAAATGTTGGATATTGGGTCAGGTCGTTGCCTTGTGATGGTGTGAGCATGGGGTTCGGGATATAGGTGCAGCAGTCTTACAGGAGTTTGGTAATCGGTGCTTACGCTTGGACTTTTTTTCGAGATTTTATTTCGGGTTAAGCGAGCGAGCAGGACTGCGAGGTGGAATGCGAAAGATCTGGTGTTTGGTAAGCTGGGGGAATTATGTTCGGCCTGTGCTTACGGGGTTCAGGTCAGCCTCACGAGGGGCTCGCCTAATAAGTGGGAGGAGTGGCGCGTGGCGCGGAAACGCTGGGGAATGCTTTTCAGAAGCCGGAGGGGGGTCTAAACTTGTGCCGTTACTTGGCCTGTGTGTTGGTACGCTACTGCGAGTAATCAATCATATAAAGTGCACAGCATCTGGCCTAGCAAAGCTTCGTTAGGGGGCCATCTAAATGCGGTTCTGGGACCTGTTCGGCCCCTATGGCATGGAAATTGATGGGCTTGGTCTATAAGGGGCTAAGATGAACTGCGTTGTAAGCTACATGTGTTTCAATGCGGTGGTGGCCGAGTGGAGGATGCAATATATGTGGCTTATGTGTGTTGTTTCGAGATCGGTATTTGACCGAAACAAAGTCAAAGCCATGTCGGCTTTGCAGGCTTGGTTGTAGTCGTTTTCGCCAATGGTTTGACTGGGAGTAAGTCACTGTGTATGATGTAGACACTCCTACTCGATTATTGGTGCTTCGAGGCTTGTTTACATTTGTGTGAGGGAAAAGCACACTGGTAGGCTGATATTATAGTGAAGCACGATCACCGATTCCAGGCCCAGGCTCTCCATTGAATCTCATGTCGAAAGGCTGATGGTAGAGATCAGACTCAAGAGATGGAAGAATATACGTATCCAAGTTCAACCAAAGTTCCAAAAGCTTGGCTTAATATCACAAATGATACTCGAGCCTGCTAACCTCTATCAATAACTTTCTCAGCGCTGATACACTAGATTTCTGTATCTCTATTTCATAGCCTGCCAAACCTGGGCTACGTTCCACGAGTCTAAGCATATTACGTCAACGTGGAATACTAATAACTTCCAGCTTTCAAGAGAGATAGTTGGTGAGAAAGAAGTCAATGGTCAAACAACTGCTCGAGAACTTAGAAAGATGAAGTAAAGATCTTTTTTAAACATGATATGTAAAAATATCGATTTATTTTAATCCAAGAGTCAGTGTATGTACTAACAGAGTTTGATAATGGAATTTGAGCTGCGAGAACGAGGAAGCTTTGAAATTAGGTACAGCTCTAAATGATCAGGGTGTGGGGACAAGGATATAATAAAAGAGGTGCCTTAGGCATAAAAGTAATGATCCTAAGACTGCGCCGCGAAACATATCCACAATAAACAATTCACCACTGATTTGTCTCCGGAATTAGGCAGTGGAGGATAGAGATTAGATACAAAGACAAGATCTTGCTTGTGAATCATTGGATTAATCATCTAACAACACAGAAAAGGGCTGAAGATCCGGGATCTCGGCCCAAAAGATAGGATAAAGGCGACACCAGCACACTGGCGTCATTTGTGATTTGACAGAGATCCATCATGTCGAATTATCAACGCCTGAAAATTATTTCGGAATGGAGCCGCTACAGTATTAATGCGTCGAAATGGAGCTTCAAAGCTCCGATAGCAAGAAACGGCAGGGCGGCAAGCTTTCATCGCTTATACTCAAGAGCGCGCTCTACGAAGTCAGGAATACATTTCACATCACAAATGCTTAAATTGACAGCTGGGGTAGGGATTCTGAGCTTCGGTGCAGTCCTTGCTATAACACAATACGCTACTGCTGCCCAAAAACATCCCAACATTCACCTGTCACATCACGAATCAGTGGTGTGCCAATCGACAAGACCGCTTAAGCATCTTTCTCTACCACCGTACAACCAGTCTGCGGAGAACTTAAAGGGTGCTCAGGAAGAATTTGTCAAGCTCCTCGGTCCCGAAAGAGTTATTGATGATTTGGGCACCCGAATAGCTCATTCCAGCACATTATGGTCCGAAAGTCCTCATGGTGATCTCGATCGTCCCTGCTTTGTTTTGTATCCTCAGAGCACAGAAGAAGTGAGCCAGATAGCTAAGATATGTCACCGAAGGCGATTGCCGTCGATAGGATTCTCTGGCGGCACGAGCCTAGAAGGGACCTTAGCAGCTGTCAATGGCGAAGTCTGCATCAATTTCAGCAAAATGAACAAGGTGCTTGCTCTTCACAAGCAAGATATGGATGTTGTAGTACAACCAGGTGTCGGATACTTAGAGCTGAATGAACAGCTGGCTGGCGAAGGCTTGTTCTTCCCTCCGGATCCAGGACCCGGGGCTCAAATCGGCGGTATGGTTTCTCAAGGTTGTTCTGGTACCAATGCCTTTCGCTACGGGACTATGAAGGATTGGGTATTGGGTATGACCGTGGTGCTCGCAGATGGAACGATAATCAAAACCAGACACCGACCACGCAAATCAAGTGCTGGTTATAATTTGACACAGCTGATGGTTGGATCAGAAGGCACGCTTGGCTATGTGACAGAAGTGACGTGCAAGTTGACCAGCAAACCAGAGAATGTGCGTGTGGCTACGGCAGCATTCCCATCTACAGATCAAGCTGTCAATACAGCAATTAAGCTCGCGCAGAGTGGCTTGCCTATTGCTGCAATGGAACTTCTGGATGAGGTATCCATATATGCCGTCAACGAGAGTGGCCATATGGACAAGCGGCTTTCTGAAGTTCCCACACTTTTTCTAAAGTTCTCGGGGCCTAAAACAAGCGTACAGGAGCAGATTGTGGCCGCGAAGAGATTTTCAAAGGAGGAGAAATGTATATCCTTCCAATTCTCACGGACAGATGAAGAAGCCTCGAATCTATGGGAGGCAAGAAAAACTGCCTTGTGGAGCATATTAGCGCTGAAGCGAGATCCAGAGGACAAGTTTCTAAGTTCAGATGCTGCGGTTCCCATGTCACGATTAGCAGAGATTATCGATAAGACAAATCAAAAGATCAGGGCAAGTGGGTTCATAGGGTCTTGCATTGGTCATGTCGGGGATGGGAACTTCCATGCTGGTGTCTTATATAGCGCCAAAGACAAGGAGAAGGCTCGCGAGATCATCTCTTATGTGCAGAAGATGGCTGTTGAAATGGAAGGCACCATAACAGGTGAGCATGGTATTGGGCTTGAATATCGAGATATGCTTGTATATGAGCTTGGCGCTGAATCTCTGGATGCCATGCGACAAATCAAGCTTGCCCTTGATCCATTGTGTTTGTTGAACCCAGGCAAGATGATTCGTCTAGAGACCCAAGCTCAGGAAGAGAAACGACACGAAAGTTGATAGCACATTTACGTGATTCATCCTGCTTCTATTGTCTATACCACATCCTGCCAACCTTAATGTGACAGCATATATATACAAGATTTCGCTCCCCAGGTAGTCTTTAAGAGATGATTGTTCAAAAGAAATGTTTACTGGTAAGCTGAACACACAAGTTTCATTGGTCGGAGTAGGATCAAAGAGTAAGCAGAGCCCGCACAGACGTGTTAGTAAGCTTAGTAGCACAATCAGCACAGAATGCAGACGTACCAGGCTATTAAGGGACTATACGGACTTTTACTACTTATGGCGAGCTTTGAAATGATCGACATGCAAGCACCCTGGTCTTCAGGCAACAAGTTAATCAATTAAATATCTCAACGCGCAATCTCTCCGCCCTCAACCTCAATCAAATTGTCACAAAATAGGCTGCCTGCTATGATCTTTTTGGAATTGATTGTTACCTGATTCTCACGAATATCACTTCAGGCATCAATATTTTATATCTAACGCGACGTTCAGTTCAAAATGCCTCAATAAATCATGGCTCCTCTATGTTCGACGCCGCTTTGGCATGATGGACGCTTTTCAGATTGTTTTCAAGGCGCATATCTAAGCGGTATCATTCCATTGACAGCATCTTTAACCTCACTGGTGGTGTTACTAGTCTCTCATCTCTACGCTGCTTTTCAGCGCAGATTAAAAAATAGTTATAAATTTGAGCCTCTTGCTGCCTCGGGGGATGAGACGGTTACTGCAAAGGAAGTTCTTACAGCCCCAGCTGTCATCAGAATATCGTCCCGAACTACCGTTTTGGAAATTATTCTGTTGATTGTGGATATTGGAATCAGTCTCAGCTTCTATATTCGCAATCGGATTTTTCACCAACAACCACTATCCCTTCCACTTGTTGTTTTCTCAAGCTATCTGCTATTGCTTGTCTTGGTACGAAAATGGACAGCGACAAGAAGTGCCCGGGTCTATAGCTCTCTAAGAGTACATACCACAACTCTATATAGTATCCAATGGCTAAACGCGGCCGCACTATTCCACACCCCGATCGTCACCCGCTTTGGATCCGAAATCTTTTGGAATTTTTCCATCTCGACCCATTTTGTTCTCTTCACAATCCTTTGCTTGATTCATTTGCTAGCCCCGAGATCGCCACTATTTCAGGGTACAGACCAGTCACCCAACCTGGGAAGGGATGAAACTGCGAGTCTTCTTTCGCGGCTTACCTACTTTTGGGTTGATAGTTTGATATGGAAAGCCTATGGTCGCACGCTTGAGGCTTCAGATTTATATCCGCTAAGTCGTGATCGAATTGCGGCTGTGGTCATCACAAATTTCGTGCGGCTACTGATCCGACCCATCCTCTCCTTTGGCGGCTTTTCAACTTCATAAAGTTTGAACTATGCAAGCAATTCGCATGGGCCTTTCTGGAGAGTTTCATGGTGTTTATGCCAGCCCTCCTGATCAGGCTGCTACTCACAGAGCTGGAGAATCCAGGGACGATGACTCGCAGCACTGCTTGGCTTTGTGTTGGCGGGCTTTTTGTGGCTGGTCTTTTAACATCTCTGGGACAAACTCAGACTGAATGGACTGGGCGAAAGATCAGTACCAGGATGCGCACCGTTCTCTCAAATGATATTTATGCGAAAGTACTCCGAAAACAAATGGCACAGTCGCCACAAATAGCTTCTGGAACTAAAACGACGGAGGACAAAAATCCCAAATATGCCAGCGATGGAAGCATTCTCAACCTTATGTCCGGAGATGCACTGTTCATCAGCGAGATGAGCTCGTATTTGCATTTTGGTGCAGTTATGTTCCCTGTTCAGACAACCCTTGCTATATGCCTTTTGTATCAAATCCTCGGTATCAGTGGTATAATTGGTGTATTCCTCATGATTGCTCTGTTACCGGTGAATGTCATTCTATCTAGGAAAATGGCAGCAGTTCAGAAGCTTTTGTTATCAGCAAGGTGTGTGTTGCCTTCCACTATTCTTCTCTTTCTATAGAACTATCTACCAAATAGAGTGTTTCGTTGAGAATGCTTCCGCAAACATGTTGTAATCGCATCAGCAGCGCCGTTCTTCGGTATTCATGCTAATAAGGCTATAGTGATGCACGAATACAATCAAGCACAGAGCTCATTAGCAATATCCGTACCATCAAATATCTTGGTTGGGAGACTGCCTTCGAGAAACGAGTCTCGGAGAAGAGAGCAGTGGAACTCAAGCGAATACGAAACCGCTTTATCTGGGTATCCATAAACTTGACTGTTTTCCTCTCCTTACCGTTTATTGTGACTATCCTGACTCTGTTTTTCTATACGGTGGTTTGGAAAAACAAGCTAGGAACTGCGACCGCATTTCCTGCACTTGTGATATTTTCTATTATCAAAATTCCTCTAAATCGGCTGGCAGACTCCATCACATATCTTCTTCAAGCGTACGTGTCAGTGCTACGTGTCGATGCCTTCCTCAATGAGAGAGATACAGGCAAATACATACAGCTAGAAAGCAACGGTGATCCGACCATTGGCTTCGAGAACGCCACTCTCGTATGGCCAACAGAAGCTCCTGCTGGAAATGAAGCGGACCATGCAACATCATCTCAGCCCTTTAGCCTTCGCCATCTTCAGCTTAGATTTAAACCGAAGGCTCTAAATGTCATTTGTGGCTCGACCGGTTCAGGCAAATCGTCACTCCTGCTAGCTCTTCTTGGGGAGATGCAGCTATTGAGCGGCCGAGTCTTCCTTCCTCATGAACAACAGGATTCGTTAAATCACTTCTCTGATATACCAACCGATACCCAATTTTTGTCAAAGACGACTGCGTACTGCCCACAAGAGCCATGGATTCTCAATCGTACAATACGGGAGAATATTTTGTTTGGTCTGCCTTTTGATGGTCAGCGGTATGATGCAGTGATCTCTTCTGTCGTACTTCGGGAGGATCTCATTACACTTGACAAGGGAGACTCTACACTTGCGGGCGAAAACGGAAATCGACTATCCGGTGGTCAGAAGCAGAGAGTATCTTTAGCTAGGGCATTGTACAGTCGAGCTATGTACGTGCTGCTGGATGATTGCCTTAGTGCTGTCGATGCCCGCACGGCTAACAGCATCTTCTCGCACGCGATTCAAGGAAAGTTAATGCAGGATCGTACTTGCATTCTCGTTACCCACAATACGCAACTCGCCATTCCCCATAGTGTATATGTTGTCTTACTTGAAGATGGCCAGGTCAAATATGATGGCACGCCAGCAGATATGGCCACCCAAGGATTGTTTGTCCGAGCTAGTCAGGACGAAGAAGCAGGGAGCTCTAAGGATACATCTGGATTAACTGAAGATATCCAAAGTGGAGAGGCTTCTGTATCCAAAGCACTGCAGAACGACCTGCCCAATGACGCTGAAGAGTCAAGCCCAAAGCCAAATTACACTGAAAGCAAAACCGAAGGCGCAATTACCTGGTCGACTATAAACTCATACCTTAGTGCTCTAGGTCCTTTCTGGTATTGGGTCATACTTCTATTTGGTTTTGCCCTCCAGCAGCTTGTCCTGCTTGGAACCAATCTTTGGATAAAAGTGTGGGCGTACCAATATGACAACTTAGCCATTCACGCCGCTCCTGGAGGTCTGAATCGGGAGGCCGAACAGGTCAATGCTGGATATTATCTGGCTATATATGCGCTAATCTGCTTTGGGTATGCACTTGCCACATTTTTCCGCGATGCTTTCGCATACTGGGGAGCACTCAACGCCTCATCAAAGATATATGCACGGCTTTTGCATTCTGTTCTTTACGCAAAACTGCAGTTCTTCGATCAAGTCCCGTTGGGACAAATTACCAACCGATTCTCCAATGATGTTCGAGCGCTAGACATGAATCTCGGGCGGTTTTCATCTTCTGGATTTATGATAATCTGTTCAATAGTCATGATCATGATTGTGATATCGATCGTTATCCCCTACTTTCTCATCATTGCTCTCTTTATCACCGTAGCATATTATCTCGTAGCCACGCTCTACGTTAGTAGTTCACGAGATCTGAAGCGCATCGAAGCCGTCTCACGCTCACCTCTTAATCAACAATTGAGCGAGACCTTATCAGGAGCCATCAGCATTCGAGCTTATGTTGCATCGAACCAATTTCTAACACAAAACCACCTGTTTATCGATGAGTGGAACAAGCCATATGATCTACTTTGGGCCGGCACACAGTGGCTCATGCTTCGCATTGGTATTATTGGTGGCATCATTTCTTGTTCAACGGGTGCATTCGTACTTCGAAATTCTGCCACCATTGATCCCGGTGCTGCTGGCCTGATTCTCACTTATGCAGTCACGTTCGTGGAACTTGTCATGTGGTCCGTGCAGCTATATGCCATCGTTCAACAAGAATTCAATTCTATGGACCGGATTAATGAATACATGGAAATTGCCCAGGAAGCATCCACAGTGACCAAGCATGCTTCTGAGTTAGCGAGTGACTGGCCTACTAGAGGGCAAATATGTTTTGAGGGCTATACCACACGCTATGCTCCGGAGCTGGATCCTGTTTTGCGAAACATAAATTTCAAGGTCGCTGCTGGAAGCCGTGTTGCAATCGTTGGACGAACAGGTGCAGGAAAGAGTTCACTGACCTTATCTCTGATTCGTGGTCTTGAGGCAGAAACTGGACGAATAACTATCGATGAAATCGACATAGCATCAGTTCCCCTCGAGCGTCTCCGTCAAACCATAACGGTTGTCCCACAAGATCCCACGCTATTTGAAGGCAGCATTCGTGATAATTTAGACCCACTGCAGCAATATAGTGATACCGATATGTTGGATTTATTGCGTATGGTCCGTCTTCTTGACGCTGTTGATTCAGAATCTGCGGAAGATAGACCTAGACTACAACGCCTAGACTTGGATCATCCTGCCGCCGTCCTCTCGCGTGGTCAGAGACAGCTTCTCTGCATCGCTCGCGCACTCCTTCGGCGTTCCCGGATTCTTGTGCTGGATGAAGCAACTGCGTCTATTGACCATGCAGCTGATGCTCTAATTCAGGCAGGATTGCGCGCCAGTGTCGCAGCTGGCACAACTGTCCTGACTATCGCCCATCGACTACAGACGATTGCTGACTACGATGAAGTGGTGGTATTAAGTGAGGGACAGGTCGTGGAGCAAGGTGAGATTAGCAAACTGCTTGAGCATAGTGGTGATGGTGCTGTGTTTCGACGTTTGTGTGAGGAATCAGGGGATTTGGAGGGTATTAGGAAAGCCGCTGTACATTGACAAGATGAGAGTGGATATTTTCAAGTACGGTGTCAAGATTTCTTCGTTGAAAAGCATATATGTACTATTGATAGAACTTAGACGCGGTTGTTTGTGCTTAAGCCCTATACCAAGTTTATCTCGGCTAAGTAAATAAGGTCATTAAAGTCAGTGGTAACTCCAAGGAAAAATAGAGCCCAAAAAATCAAACACATGCCTGATTTCCAAGACGTATCAAGCGCTTGTATGGTTGTGAGAAGAAATACGGGTTTAGAATGTATGCAGAAGAGGCTGAGCGTCGTGGGGTACTGGCAACATGGTGAGCTTACTTTTCTCATGCTTGCCTGCAGACTTTACAACGTACAAATAGCCAAAACGCTGAATAGTCATAAGCACATACCAAAGGCCTTTTTCTGATCGTCCGTCGTCACAAGATCTCACTAGCGCGTTGCACAGATGACATTTATTATAGCGCTGTGAAAAGACACGGCAGAGTTGCATAAAGCATTCGGCATGCCAATCATCTACAAATCTGCACAGCAATTTCTTCAGACACAGTTATACAACTTTTGAGATTCAGCACGGCCGCGTGACTCGTTCCGAAGCTAATGAGCTTGAGCTATATCTCAATCTTCTTTTGATTCCCAGCATTCATTCCGCCTTCTTAACTGCTAATATACATCGGCCTTGTTGTACAGAAACGTCAAGATCCCTGCTGCTCAGCCTATTTCTGCTGTTACAACACCTACTATTACATCGCTCCCGGCTATGGGCTTTGGTCCTGGTACTGGATCCCCAAGGGCAGTGGCTATTTTAGATCAACTGCAGGCGCAACATCTTGGGGGCCAAACGAGCAGGCAGCCAAGAATCCTTCAGCACACCGACTAATATTTACCTGGGCGGCAGCGCATCAATTGTGCTACATCAAGGCATTAATAATTACCAGCTATTCACCTTTCCCACATCGAATTATTTAGAAAACCCGCCCATTATACCCTTCAACCGTTTGTTGCGCAGTTCAGCTTCAAGCAAAAATGACCACAGTCTTGTTCTTCTGCATCGCTAATGTCTCCGTTGAGGTAAAGTCCAGGATACTCCGGTATTAACGTTTAGGAATATTGAGTTGCGCTGATCCATGTTTCCTTATAGCTTATCAAGGAGTTCGTGGTAGAGTCTCAGAGGCCACGAGGCACAACCAACATATGGTGCTTCGCAAAGGATCCATCGCAGACGGAATTTGAGGAAGGAACTGTCGGGCTGCTTGACCCAATCGAGAGCGGTTTCCTCTCTTCGTCCTTGGACGACCTAAAAAGATTCACAGAAGGAGTCCCCGAAGAACAAAACCTTATTAACGACACGTTTGTCATTCTCGACGAGCGAAGCACACGTGACAAGACGGTTGCGATTCACCATTTGGCCTATGAAATGCCTGGGGATGTTGAGGATGGTGATTGGATTGAATCTAAGGCTATCAAGTCTTGGAAGGAATGGAGGGTGCCATTTGCGTCTGCCGCTTACGTCGCGATGTACTTGGAGCATAATGTGTGGGCCTACATCGAGAAATGGGGGTTTACGGGGAAGAAGAATGATTTTATTGATGACGAGGGAGTATTTCAGCTTCCGTCTTTGCTAATGAAGGAATTCGAGATGTTGGATGATGATGGATGGCCAGCTTAATACTAATTTGCTTGAAGGGCCACTCGGGCCAGACATACGTCGCCCTCCCAGGCTCGACCGTCAATGGTTTCCCTGGCTCGTCAAACTTTGGCTACAATAGTGCGAATGCAGGGTGCTTTCTCCGGTTTTACGCAAACAATTGTCAGTTTGATAATTATGGGACACTGGCAAGTTGTGATGTCCTGGGTTATTAGCGAGTTTTTTGAACAACAAGCCGAGATGAGAGGGAAAGGAGTGAAGGGGCCAAGTTCAAAACTGACTCAATAGTGCGGGAAGGAAATTTGGGAAAGCTGTGAAAGGAGGAGTGTTTTTGAGCTTGCTTGTAAGAGCAATTCTTTTGATGCTGCTCCTTGTGTTCTCACACTAATTTTATTAGCTTTTAGTTACCAAATTAGCACCTAAAGGTTGCCTCCAAAAGCTACACCCAGAAACATGATGCTACCTCTTAAAATCTATACTTTACAATTGGAGCTCCCTACTGGGCCTTCTGTAAGGCGAGGTATTGTTTTCAAGTCTCGCCTTACATTCGTGCGAAGCTTTTAGGAGTTTTTCTTATTGTGGTATAAACTTGAATTCAAAAGCTTACTTTAAATGGCCGGCACTTAACATTACATATTTAAACCTGAAGCTAGTATCAAATTGTGCGTCTTACTTTTAGACCACTGCTCTGCCCCCTTAACGCAGGAGATGAGTTTAGAGTGATATTTAAACTTGTACTAGCTTTCATGTTTGATTCTGCATCACCATACAGAATATGAAAGCGCCCTTAGTTCCTAAAAGTTAAACGTTATATTGTGTGCAGAGGCTAAAGGTCGATATGAAATATTAAACTGTATAGTATAAAACTCTCAGTAAACTTCCTGTAAGCAAATACTACTTCGAAGCATTCGTTTTGCTTTTCTACAAAGTAAAGAGTGCCCGCAATCTTGGTCGCGAGGACAAAAGTCAGCCCAAAGAGGGCGAAGCTTAGTGCGCAGAATTCTCATTCTCATATCACCGTATTATTTGAATTCCTGAGTTTGCATATTTCAAGTTGGAGATACACGTATTGATTTGGAGATGAAGATGTTATGAAGAGCAGATTCCCAGGCTGATAGGACCTGCCCTTTTGTAAGCTGATGGTTACAATTTTGGATTACACACACCCATGCCAAAATTATGAAACGGCAGTCAGAACCCTCCTTGTTAGGCTGAGTTAATGATTCAGAAATCTTCGTATATTATATTTGAATGTGACCTCGGATTGAGGGTGATATGACGTATAAGGCTCGATTTTCTCTATGTGTCCTATGTAGTTGGTAACCTGTATCTTTTATAATTTGTTATACGCCGGGATCAAAACCAATATATGTCGTATTTCGTAGCGTGTCGTTAAACATCATTCCGTCTCATTTCGTTACGGCGTGAAAATTTGTTGCTGAAATGATCCAAAAGAAGAAGTCTGAGTACTAAACCCACTTCCTTCTTCCTCTACTTCCAATCCACCCCATCCTCTAACGCACATATCACTCACTCTTCTTCGACCCCGTATCCCACGTACTCGCCTTACTCATCGTTCTCTTTCTCATCGTCGCCATGATAATCTTCTCCATGTCCTCGCTGCCCTTCTCCAAATCTTTATCCTCCATCTCATATCGTATCTCTCTCTTCTTTTCCCACACATACCACACTCCCACAAACAACATCGTTAATGGCAACGTCACCGCCCAATAAATCCAGAATTTGTCTGACAGCTGGGGCCCGGGGTTATCGGCTTGGAAGTTGAAGAAAGTCATGCTGAAGACGGAGGCGAGGTACACGCCGGGGAAGAAAATGGCACCGAGGAGGGAGATGATCTTCATGGCTGCAGAATCCCGCTTGGATGCGTGAGCAAGTTTGCGTTGCTCACCAGCCATTTGGAAGTTTAGCTTTGACTCTTTTTGAGCAATGATATTATAAAGCTTTCAAACATTAGCTTTTGCTTCTCTGGTCCAAAGGGTAAGATGGGGTACAAACAGCGCTTCGTTGGATGTCTAGACGTTGTAATGTGGTGTATGCATAACTCTCGATACCCTGTAGTTTGACCCGATAAAACTCCATTCGTGCCTTCATACTTAACTGCAATTTCCGCATCGTTTCGTCTTTTCTATCTTCTGGCAATCGATCGTAGAATCGATTCAGTGACATCTCAATACCCCTCAGGATCTCCAGGTACGCTTTCGGGCGTTTCCACAGGACCTGCGAATGGCACTCCACCAAATCACGATTGACGGCATCCAAATCCACCACACCTTCCTTCACATATCCTTCATTCTCCTGGATCTCTGTACGCATGGAAACAGCATGCTCTAGCCTCCGCAGCCAATCACGTGCCTCGCGCTGTTTGATGTCTGTTTTGAAGCTCACGTCATGGCTGTATATGATGATAGGTAGTAGTAATGGATGCCCGACTTGCAATACGCAAGCTCGCAGATGTTTTATGCATTCTATCAAGTCCGAACTGGGTGTGCCTTTCGCATAGCCGTTTGTGACACCGTTTTTGACGTCGTGGGAGAGCATGAGTTCCCAACCGCGAGTGAGGCCTTTCTTTCTCACGTCACTCTTCCGGTTTACAATTTCTAAGGACCGGTCAATGCCAAATTCAAAAGAAAAGAAACTGTGAAGAACGGGAAGCGTAACATACGTAAATGTGGATTCTCTTCGTCTTGATCATATGCGCACCAGAAAAACGGCCCAACAGCACTGGTGCTTTCAATGCCTCGGTATGGCAGATTCATGGTGACCACCATTGACTTATACGCATCGGGTTTCAGACTGATGACATGTGGTGTGAAAGTTTCCGGGTGCTTTGCATTTAGTTGTAAGCTTATCCTGATTAACATTCTATTCACATATAACCAACTGGGGTAACTCACATTAATCGTATACAGGCTCTTGGTTCTACTCCAGGAGGAAGTTTTGGAGGGGCATAGGCTCCCTATACGTCGATTGTCATTAATTTCCCTCATAATCTAAGTCCTGCGGACCGTAACATACCCTCCGATTGAGAAAATTTTCAAACTCATCAGGAGTCAACGGATGCTCCTCCGTAGTATTTAAGCTCGGATCCTATCGCGAACATTAGTTGTCATCCTTAACCCATCCCCCCTTATAAATCACTAACTGAATACGTTAAGATCTCAAGATAGCTCGTTGCCTCTTCAACATATCTGCAGCGGTCTACATTCGCCTTGAACATATAATCGTCCATCTTTATCAGCACATTATCATTTGTTATAAGGATCGAAGCCAGAGCACTGCTATACAAAACGCAAAAATTAATTGGATGAAGATGAGAGAGGAAGTGAGGTTGAAAAAAGAAAAGATGTGGACGTCTGCGGCTGCGGGTGAGAAATAAGCCTCCGAAGCTAAATCGATTCTTGGCATCATCCCCAACCCCGCCGTTACGACAAAGTGGGGGAGCCAAGTGTTGGATATTGAGATGGGCGAATCGTTGCAAAGAAAGCTGCATATGGCTTGCATCTGCACTCTGTACAGCATGGCAGCAATTAGCCATCATTTTAGTTTTGTTGTTTAGCTTTGAGGCGCTTCTTGGTGGACATATTCTGCATCAAAGGATTGTTTATCCCTCGCTTGTTAAAGGGGCTGACCGGGGGTTGGCGGACACTATATCACGAGTAAACACTGGCAAGCTTATAGGACATAAATCAAGTGTACGGAATGCCCAATTGATGCTATGGTCTCACATCGAAAATGCACAAAATGCCTTTCTCTACCATTAGGACTCATCCTGATGCCATCGAGGCAGGTGACCTTCCTCTATTCTTCCTCTTCCCTCTCGCCCTTTCCGTTGTTATTTGCACCTCCTGCAATACTCGATACAAACTCTTGATACCTAAATACTTCCCCTTTCTTGCCCATTCCCATACCGCCTCCGCCAGTATGTCTCTGGAACGCTCGCCTGCCAGTGAAGCCTGACATGGCCTTGTCAATCTCCCTCTCTGTTAATAGACGGTCACCATTCTCTGGCGCCGTGTGCAGCAATGCATCTCTCAGCTCGGCAAGATCAATCTGTCCGCTGTCATCCTCATCGAATGCCGAGAACGCAGATAGCAGCTCTGCACTTGGCGAAAGTGCAGCGAGAAGTCCAGCAATTGAGTTCATGAAGGTCGGAAGGGTCACAGTCTGTGGTGTACCTGGTGGAAAGAAGGCAGCGATATCTGAGTTGTTGGCAGGCAGTCCTATTTGATTTATGTTAGAACTGGCAGGAGTTATTATTAGGAGCGAGAAATACGTGCCAAGCTGCGTTAACATATCTGCTACATCCTCTCTGCCTACCTGGCCATCACTGTCTCTATCCAGAATCTGAAATCCTTCTCTAAGCTCTCTCACTTGCGCAGGTTGTAACCTCGACAGTGCATTGGTATCTCCTATCATTCTTGACGTGGCCATTTTGCTAGAAGAATGGGTGTTGGCGCCTCTGGTGGGTGATAGTTCTACTTCCCTCTCTTTGAATGCCGACTGTAGTCCGCGCGGCGTCTTCTCTTCGCTCTTTGTGGTCACTACCGACTGGCTTGCTAATCGGGAGGGTGTTGTAGGGGCAGCGGTTTTAGTTGGTGAGGTTTGCGGAGTGGACGTCTGGTGTCGCAAGGGCGATGGAGAATGAGGTGACTCTGGCCGGCGGAAGGGGGATGCCCGCGGTGAGCCATATGATAAAGGAGATGGTTTGTAAGAAGTCGCCATGTTTGGCGTCGCTTTTTGGAAAGCGAAGAGGAAGGAACGAGTCGCGTTGCGATTGCTACTTTCGATGACTACCAAGCGATAAAGTAGAGGAGGGTGTGACGGCAATGAAGTGATGACTTTAGATGCACGAGCTGCCAGGTTGCCCTTCGAGGTTTAAACAATTCAATGCAATGATACAAATGTCAAGTTCCTCAGGGTCGAGAAAACATGGATGTAAACAAACCGCAAGGCTGAAGGCTGAGCAAGGCTGTAGCATCCTATTGGTAGATCGATAGGGACCCTTGTTTCTACCCCTGAATTGGACTGTAAGTACGCGGCGCGTTGGACAACCTTTAATTGAATCACCTCTCTTGAACATATTATATTTAATTGTATTATTCTTCATTTTTTTGGCTTCTATTCAACAAACCAACTGTATTTCATCTGAATATTTTAACTTTGTGACCTTTCATATACCCAGGATTATCAAATATACCGATTCGCGCTGGGTCAGGCCCAATTCCGCACAAGCCGGCGTTAGAGAGTGGATCAGGACAATCTTTACCAGCTTAGTTGAAGCGGCTAGTGCTGTATCCGGGGCAGGGTCCAAAAAAGCGTTCGACCATGGCGTCCGCTCTTCCTTATGCTCCCATCTACCATACCACAAAGGCTACTAAGAAAGCATTGGCAATGCAGCGTCCCAATACCAGGGGAAACTCCGGCACGTCTGACACAGTAGTCACGACCACCACTTCAAATGGCAGTTCCGGCATCAACAATCGCAGAACTTCCCTATCGTCTTTCCCCTCCTCCCGATCACCCTCCGCCATGTCAAGACATTCAAGACCATCGAGAAGCCCAAATCCTCCAATGATTGATACAGATCGCACATCAGATCCGAGCACGAATTCGAAGACTCCTTCGAGCGGCATGTCTTCACAGCACTCGCCGCACTCGTCCCTATCTGCGCCCCGCAAATATAATCCAGATGCACACAATCAGCGGAAGCTGCGGTCGCAGTACCCTCGAGGGCAGACAGAGAATCATGTAGAGTACATTCTGGTAGCCTCATTTGATATAGACAAAGGTCCAATAATGGAGCACCAATATCCAGTTGCAATTACAGGAGATGAACATATGCTAGCGGAATTGATGATGCCAGATCAAGCGCATGTTAGAAATCAAGATTGGACAATATTTTTTCTCCATAAGGATACAAGTCAAGAGGAAGAAGAGGCGGAAGAAAAGGAAGAAAAGCGTAAGAGGAGGCAGAGAAGAAAAGACAGGGCCAATGGAGTCGAGAGTCAGGAGGACGATGAGAATGGAACTGAGGACGATGATGAGGATAATGAAAGTTCAGGAGACGGGGACTCTGATGATAGTGAACCGGAAGGAGGAGAAGGGCCACCACTGATATATGTGCTGAATCTGGTCAACACAAAGCAAGACAAGACTGCTAAAAGAGGAGCTGTGGTGAAAGCTATGGCAATATGTACGCGGCATCCTTTTTTACACATATACAAAGTAGGTGACCCTTGATTGAAAAGGCCTAACACTTCTCTAACATCTAACTAGCCATTACTACTTCTAGCGCTTGATGAATATTTCAAGAATCCCCATCCTGTGACGCTGGCGTCGCTATATGAAGCCGTAAATACCATGGACCTGTCGTTAATGCCAAGGCTGAGCCTTTTGGAAAGGTCTCTTTTACAAGCTAGCGACAATAAGGACTTGTTCGTGGAAAAGTTTGAGCAAATGATTCAGATGCGAATGGCTGAAGATCGAGGAGAAGCCCCTGAAACGATAGCAGACATGTCAGAAAGTCCGGAAAGACGACCAGGTCTTCTGAGAAATGGAACAAAAGCGCACGTCCAAACTCTTCTCGCCCAGTCAACATATTCAGTCCCTCGTGACACTCACGAATTTGAAACGAGAGTCATGTATAACGGAATTCCCATACCAATCAAAGTTCCTGTCGCCATCTCTCCGGAAACTGTTGGTGACTTCTCACTCATCAAGCTTATTCAAACTTTTGGTGAACCTCACGCAAAATCCCCACAGCCCTTTGCTCTGCATCCTCATCTTACAACTGCAGGAGCTTTCACTCATCCAATCATCGTCCTTGCTAATGCAATGTTGACACAAAAGCGTGTTATATTCCTTGGTCATAATCGACCATCAGGTGAAGTAGCGGAAGCTGTACTTGCAGCATGTGCTCTCGCATCTGGAGGAATTCTGCGAGGTTTCACAAGACACGCTTTCCCGTATACCGACCTGAGTAAAATCGATGATTTGCTCAAAGTTCCTGGATTCATCGCAGGTGTAACAAACCCTACCTTTGAGAACCATCCGGAATGGTGGGATGTACTGTGCGATCTTCCTAGCGGACGCATGAAGATCAGTAATCGGATAGAAAGTGCATCGATCACTGAAGGGCTTATTCAGTTCCAGCAACAAAACCCAGCATATGCTAGTGCTGTGGGGGTTGGAAGCGCAACAACGGATCCGACAGGTGATGCTGCATTTATGGCGGATGTTCTTCGAAGCGTTGCGGCTCGGCATGGCGAAGGGGTAATCAGAGCAAAGTGGCGAGACTGGGTAGAGAAATTTACACGGATTGCTGCAGCATTTGAAGAAACGGTGTATGGAGCAAGTGCTCTATACATTGGTGTAGAACAAGCTGAACCCGGAAACGAGAGCGTGAGCGGTCATGGATATGTATGGGCAGATGAAACGTTGAAACTTAAGGAATTGGCAGGTGGCGTCATGCGCATAGAGGGCTGGAGGAACACTCGAAGTTACTTTAGTTTCAAACAGGTGGGCTACATCCATACTCATCTAATCTTCTTACTGATAGCTATTAGGACCTCGCCCAACTCTACACTCTGCGACCCCTCAAATCCCTCGATCTTCACCATCTCCACGATCGCCTACGATTAACAAAACTGACGCCTGCTGCAAGCCGGGAGATCTACCTTGCGCTAGCAAAATATACACACTCCTATGACGAAATCTGCCAGCTCCTCACTGTAGCTCCCGAATCGCACGCAGGACTTTTTTATGTAGCTCTCGGACTCTTCCATAAAGAGCGCGACGTGCGACTCAAAGTAGTTGATCTGCTAGATAGAATTAGCGAGCATGAAGCTGGACGACATTGGTGGAAGGCGCTGAGTCGATTTGAAAAGCTAGCTTATTATAGAATCCGGCGAGAGGCCGATGCAGAATTCAAGGGGAAGGAAGTGAGAGATGGGGGGATAGGAGAAGTGATGATGGTTGACAGGAGGATAAGTTGAGCCAGGTGCCCTGAATTTTCGACTTTATGAGATTACGAGGTCATGATGGACGGTGTAGCCATGCAGCTTTACTTTTTTACAAAGATACCCAAATTTTGGAAGATCAGGAAACGGGGGCTTCGTTACATATTATATAACAAGCACATAGCAAAAAAGTCTGGACTGTATAGGTGATTTTTGATTATGATATCAAATAGCTAGACTTTTTACAAAACTACAGTTTCTGTCGAGGGGCTTTGGTGCTTCTATACTAATAAGCTACTTCCACAGGCTTAAAAACAGGTTTACCTACTAAGCAAGCAAAAACTTCGCCGCATGCGCAACATGATCTTTAGCGAAGGAAGAGATGAAGAAGTAGGAGTGGTCGTATCCCTATTATGTATGTATCAGCATCAGCTCGCTTAAGAAAGGGGCGATTTAACAAACCTCCTGGTACCGAACTGTAAGACCTTTATCATTTCCTGATTCCTTAGCTGCAGCCTCAAAGTTCTCAGGTAGTAGCTGCTTTTGCTTGTAGAAATTGTCCCCGGTGCCCTGATTTGTTTCAGTTACTTTCCCTTCTAAACGCCATGGGGGAAATCCAACTTAGGTGTCGGAGCAGAGTAATACGTACTACATCGATCAATGCCTCGAACGGCCCCTTCCACTCCTTGATCAACTCCGTAGCGTCGTGCTTCTTCCACTCCTCCTTATCGTCCCCCAGATATCCTCCAAAAGCCTTCTCTCCCCATGGACACTTCCCAGGGTTCGAAATCGGCGCAAACGCGCTGACGCTCTTGAACATTCCTGGATTCTTCAGGTATAATGTGAGGGCGCCGTGGCCGCCCATACTATGGCCCGTGATGCTGACGCGTGACGAGTCGAGCGGGAAGGAGGAGTAGAGAAGAGGCGGGAGCTCGGAGGCGATGTATGTTTCCATGTTGTAGCCGTCTTTGTATGGAGCTTGTGTTGCGTTGACATAGAAACCTGCACCGGTGCCAAAATCCCACGAGTCGTCTTCGCCTGCTATCTTCAAGCCTCCTGTGTGCTTCCGCTGTTAGCGTTCATCGGCTGGTTTTGGGAGTTGGAAAGAAGGAGAGGAGGGACGTACGGGGCGAAGTGTCTGGGTAAACAACCGCGATGCCATGTTGAGCGGCCCATGACTGGAAGAACCCCTTCTCTGCACAGTTATCCCCCGTACATGTCAGTCCGCTCAGGTAATAGAGGACGGGGACTTTGTTGGAGGAGGTTGCTTGGGGTGGGAGGAAGAGGTTCAGCGCCATGTCGCATTTTGTGGACTTGGAGGGGTGGGTTAGCTTCAGGAGCTTCCCGCCGAAGGAGGATATTGTTGCTGTTGTTGTAAAGGACATCTTGGTACTTATTTATGTGGTGTGAAATGGGATTGTTAAGGAGATCAGTCGATACTCAATTGGAAGTTCATAGGAGATCAAACAGAAAGAAACGAGGGCTGATATGCCGATAGGTATATGACGTTTAAGTAGAACCCCTCCATTGGTGCCCCGCAGTCTCGGGATTGAAGTACCTATTTCGGAGATTTTACGGGATCGTAGCTTACCCAAACTTTTGGAAAAGGCTCAATTGCATGGACGGTAGAAATATTCCACATTCTCAAAATTGGGCAACGATTAAGGAAAAGGAGCATGGAGACTCTTTGTTATTCATGATACATTGGAGAGCCGAATAAGCCCTTCTCCCAGAACGCCAGTATTGCGCCAAATACAGTCCCTTGCTATGCAACACCAACACCTACGCCTCATCTCTAAGCCCTTAACTTATAGTAAAAGTTCCTCGCAAGTCCAATCCTCGTACTTGCCATCAGGCATGTATCTCCGCACGATCAGGGGTATCTTCTTCTCCCGCAGCTCCTTGATGGCGATTTGCAGCGGATCGGTAGCCCCCTCCGTGTCGACCAGTACAGGCGCATTCATACTACAAATTGCAGCTATCAGCTATCGCAAGAATATTTTGAAGCAAAAATCAAGGTGAACTACCTGATTTGCAAAGCTCTAGTTCCCAGAATCCTGGCCCTCTCATACTTGGTCATGTATGGTGTAGTGTTCCGCTCGTTCTTTGGGATCTTCATATCCTTCTGCTTGCTGCTCCCACCCGCCGCCGCGGCGGCTGGATCTCCCGAATGAATGATCTCCCGCGCAGAGTCTCCTCCAACGTTGAGTTTATCTGGATTCTCTCCAATCTCCACATCGTCCAGACCATGTAGCGTATCTTCGTTTTCGGGATCGAGTGGTTCTTCCGGTTCGTAAAAAGGTTCATCGTTTTCGTAACCCGGGGAGAAGCTGTGTGATGTTAATATGGTGATGTAGATGATAACCAGACTAGACCTACCCCCCGTCGTTTCCATCCCCATCGTAGTCAGACATAATGGTGTAGATATTTAGGGAGGTTAAGGGAACCGCAGAGAAGAGCTGAGTATGCTGGTAATATGTACAGTAGGACTCGAAGGTGGAAAGGAGGTTCTGTCAAAGAAATTTGTGGTTCAGCCTTAATGCCGCCTCGAGAAAAAATAAGGTTTGCCTTGCAGGGCTAGCACGCCAAGATTCCATCGGATTAATGTAGGACCGATCGCACCCACGGACTTGGATTTTTTTGGCGACAGCAAAGTAATAGGTTTAAATCAGTCGCCTCTGGAAAATTCTAAGGATGGCAACCATTTCAAAAAAGAGGAAAGCGACTGGAGGGATAGAGGTTGGTACGAAGCGAATGCGAATCGGTGAGCCAATTGCTCCTTCGGGTATGAGCATCGAGCAATCGATAGAACAAGTGCTAACATGACGTAGAAGCGATTGATCCAACTTTCGAGAACGACGAGGATGAAGATGACCTAGATGAGTACGTCCAGGATGACGGAGATTTCTCAGATGACGAAACCAAAGCAGCGACAACCCCAAATACTCCATTCTCTCCAGGTCCAGCTCGCAAGAAGTTCCCTTCCGAACTCAAAACTATCAAATGTACATACGAAGGATGTGACAAAACATTCAATAGGCCGGCAAGGCTAGCTACTCACTTAAGATCACATACAAACGAACGGCCATTTATCTGCAGTTACGAAGGCTGTGACAAGGCATACATGGACGATAAGCATCTCAAGGCACATATCAGGGGATCTCATTCAAACGAGCGATCATATGCATGCCAATGGGCTGGATGTGACAAGAAGTTTTTGACATCTACCAGACTGAACCGTCATAAGGCTGTACATGAAGGAAAGAACCGATTTGTATGCACATCATATCCAGGATGTAACCAAACGTTCCGGAAACATCAGACTCTTCAACGACACATTCGCTCAGATCATTTAGAGTTGGCGCCATATCCTTGCTTATATGTTGATCCGATCACGAACCAACAATGCAATGCTGGGTTTGACGGGGCAGGCGGCTTGCGAAAACACAACGAGCGCGTGCATGCCGTTCCTCAATTCTTCTGTCCCGAGTGCTTTGAGCCAAATATGGTCAACCTAGACGGATCTCCTATGCATCTTGGCTTCACTACAGACACCAAGCTGCAAGCACATATTAAGAAAGATCACGCTAACTGCCCATTCTGTGACCTGAACTGCTCAAGCAAGCGGGAGCTCGAGAAACATGTTGAGACCCAGCATTCCGGAACAACACTTGAGGAACGCAAGAATGTTCCTTGTACATACGCCGCCTGCGAGAAGATGTTTACAAAAAAATGGAATCGTGATCAGCATATTGCTACAGCGCATGAGGGGCAGCGCTACGTGTGCGGGTCTTTCGATATCACTGCTACGCTGGATATTGCGCACTGGGACGGCTTTGATGCCTGTGCAAGGCAATTTTACTCCAAAGCAAACCTGGAAGACCACATTCGGACCGCGCATCTGGGGCTGCAGAGCCTAATCAACAGCAATAGAAAGAAGAACTCCGGACCTAAAAAGGCAAAGCCTTCTATGCTTGAGGAACTTACTGGAACGGCATACGAGCGACGCAATATCGCATGTTTCATGCCAGAATGTCTCCATAGATTCATTCGTGACTATGATCTCCATATCCATCTACGCAAAATGCATCGTCTTACCACGCCAGTCATCGAAGATATGATGGCGAAGAAGGTCCTTGGTCACAACCCATCATTAACTTTACTCGGCGAGGGGGATTCGTTCGAAGAATTCAACGGATTCAAAGATGAGATCCAGGAAGATATTTACAAGGAGACGGATGGGTTTTTGGGCTTCACCGCACCGCCATCAGGAACACAGACGCCGTACTGGATTGGTGCTGATGATGATGCGGTCCCAGATCAGTGGATGGAAGACGAGGAGGAGATGCGGCGGCTGATCGACGACGATGTCTTTGGTGTTGGTGAATATCAGCCCGTGCCATAGATCTGTGCGGGGAGGGAATACTGAAAATGTATGTACCAATAGGCTGGGAAGAAAGAGAGACGATAGCAAGCGCTGCGAACGCTCTACATGTTTGAGAATGCCTCTTGCAAGATACCCCAAAAATACGAAAATATCATATACGCCTCTCATGCGTGCTTATTTACGTGACTTTCCCTCTCATCCTTCCCCCTCAATCACGACATATCATATCAGATCATATCAATATCCCCGGTACGAGACGCCCAATAGCCAAACCGTGTACCACCCATCCGCCCCCTCCTCGTCCTCGTCCTCGTCCCCGGCCCTGCCATCACGCTTACTCTTTTTTTCCCCTTCCCCCCCAATCCCATATCACGCAGTACCTCCTCCTCCTCCTCTTTTTTCTCCCTCACAAGAAGAAGAAATTTTGTTTTTTAAAAAAAGGTTCACTCCCCCCCCCCTTTTCCTCCTCTCCTCATGCTTCCCACTAAGAAAGCAGCGGTAGTAATTGTTGGGGGCAGGCAGACAGGCAGACAGACAGAGAGGCAGGCAAGAAGGAAGGTAGGAATACCGGAGGTTTAATAAGCCGAGTATATTACGCGCCGGATGGTTATCTTCCCCACTCTCGCTCACTCGCTCGCTCGCTCTCTCTCTCACACACTCTCTTCTCTCTCTATCTGCCTTTCCCCCCCGCCGTTTATTCACCATCTGCTTGAAACTTGAAGCTTGAAGCTTGGCAATCGGGGATATTTAACCCTTTTTAGGGGAGGGGGGGGAAGGGGCCTTGATGGAGGGAAAGGGAGATTTGAGGTTGAGGCTCAGCTTTGCTTACGCGGTTGTGATTAATTGACTGACTGACTGACTGATTGATGGTTTGTGGTTTGTGAGGCCTGGGTTGGGGTACGCTCCCGATTTGCCTTTGGATTTGGGGGTGGTTGTTGGTTCGGGGTAGGGAGGCGGGGAGGGAGTGGGCGAGCGAGTGAGCTGTCTCTATGCGTAAGGTTAGGGTTGGGTTCTCTTGAGTTTCTGGGATGGGAATTTGAGGATTAGATGAAGTTGTAGGGAATTGCGGTGATATCTTCCACCCCCCTTCCCCCCCTCTTCTTATGGTTTGAGAAGAGGTGGGTCGAGCGGAGGATTGGATTAGATTAGATAGTTTGGATTCTTGGATAGCATGGATGGGAGAGAGGGAGATGTGAAAAAGTCATATGCGGTGTTGCCGGATTGAGGCGCTTGGTCGTAAGGCTTTTGCTGTAAGTAAGTAATTGCAGGGACGGAGAGGATGATCCGAGCAGGGAAAAATAAGGGAGGCTCTTTTCCTGGCATGGCTTTATGGCTTGGTGAATTGCGGACGGGGAAGGCCTTCCGGTGCGATGCTGTTGGCCGTGGAATTAGAGGAAGGGGACTGAGGCGCACTTTTGGTGCTTCGAAGTCAGGGTCAGGGTAGGTAGGTCTCTACGGTTAGCCAAGAAATAGATGTTTGACACGGTTACTGCTTTGTTCACAATTGTCCATATTAACTTCGTTGTGAAACACTTTCAGGCTTAGTATTCCTTGTTGGTCTTATTGAAAGAATGGCCAAGGTTAAGGTTATGAGGGTGATGAAAAGGAATTAAGTGTTGGCAGTTTGTGATAGGATCGGCCTCTTGTATCTCAGCTAGAGTGGCCAGTGTAACATATGTGCTCGAGACAGAAATGGGAATATGTCGAACAATCACGTGATTCTTTTCCTCAATGGCCAACGGTCAGCCTTGTCGAATAAGAGCCTTACTTGGCAGCCATTTTTTTCAGGTCCCTTCTTTTGAACTTGTCTCTCGCTGCCTGAAGTTTCTCTATTTTCGGTGGTCCCGTTCAGCTAGAGCAGTTCGCATCGCATCGAGCGTTGCACAGAAGTATAATGACGGCATCCTCGCCAGCACGTCAGGGACTGTGAAAGGTGGTGACCTCTTCTTTCTCCCTCTCCTATCCCCGCCGTCACACACCCTCTTGCTGGTTCACCATCCATACAAATCGGGATAAAACACTCGAAATGGGGGAAGGATTCGCCCGACGTTGTACCACCAGATTCGCCTCAGTGCAGGTCCGCCTCTCTTTTTTTTTTTCACCGTCTCATCAAAATTGCGGTTGTGCTCCGGTCCAATCTGGGTAGTGGTATGAATTGAGGCTTGCTTTTTGGGGTGCTTGGACGCTGCGTTGCGGTGGGTTTTTCTGATTTTTCTTTTCTTTTGAGGGGAGGAGGGGGCCACAACATGCATCTTAGGCATGGCAATGGCGAATTGGCGGACCCCAAAATTAAACTATTGCCAGGGTTGCCGACGAGAGAGGGACGGTGCTATTGAGTAAGTTTGTGATTTGAGATTAATTAAAAATGGTTCGTGTTATTTTTTGGGCTTTCTGTTACGGTCTCACCTATTTGGGAATGCGTGGATGAAATCTCTTCTTTTTTTCTTTTTCTTTTTTTTTTTTGGTTGAGGAACGGGACTCTGCCTCTGCCCATGAAAGAGGGGGGGGGGGGGGGGGGGGGGGGTTGCTGTTTGTCTGGTTTGTGAAGCATCTTGGGGATGATCTGCACGGCTACCCTTGAAGGTACAGTACGGGACCCTGAAAGCAGGCGAGGTCGGGATCTAAGTTAGTGGATGGGATGGCATGCCATGGCGCACCAGGGTAAAAAGGTTTAAGGCGGGTGGCGAGCCTAACAAGATCTTGACCGATGAAGAAGAGGAAGAGGATGAAAGAATAAGAGAAAGGAAGAAAAAAAGGGAAGGAATCGTGACACTGTACTGGATTGTGCTGTATATATTGTAATTATATTCCTCGTTGGAAATCCTTCTTTTTTCTTTCTCCTTTTTCCTCCAGGTCGTTGGTGTTTTGGTTCGTTAGAATAAGGTTAGAGCGGGTTCAATCAAAAGTCGCCGCCGCCGCCCGCCGCAGATTGGATTGCGACAAACAGATTAGACGCCGGCAGCTGCAGCGGAGAATATGTGTCGCTGATATGTCAAGTAAAGCATTGGGCGGCCAATCTCGTTGTACGCGTTTAATTGATGGGGGAGCTTTGGCTCTCCTTCTCCTTCTCCTTTTGAGTCTTTTGCTCATTTTTGCTCTTTCGCCTTTAGAGGCATATGGTATGGTAATCCTCCCTCCCTCCCCCCCGAACATGTGCGTGCTTGACAATATCGAGGCCCATCGGTCTATTCTGACTGCTAAACCCCCCCTTGAGCTCGCCTTCTGCGTCGGCTCTCTCGCTCTCGCTGTTGTCCATCGTCCGGGCTGTGACTAATTCCAAACTGAGACCGTCTCCTGTCCAGTCGGCGTGGCCCATGATTGGACGAATATTCCCTAGCATCCAGGGCGACTGAGTGAGTTGTGTGCCTCGACATGAGGATTGCTGCTCGGCGTGACTTTTTTTTTTGCCTGACGGGGTTGACGAGTAATCGCAATGTCTACCTGATGTCTACCTGACAATGTGACTGTGACTGCCACCGCTTGATGACAGCGATGAGTTGTTGGTTGTTTGTTTGTTCGTTAAGGTCGAACACAGCTGAGCTTTTCTCAGCAGTCGAGTGACAGGACGAAGATAGCTGCGAGGTGCCAAGCTCCCAGTGAGGCGCCTTTGGATCGCCCAGCATAACCTAAACATGTCAGGACGGAGTCCCGCTTGGCTCTGCTGGCTTGGGTCGGTGTGAAGATTGGATTGATACAGTCCTGGGACAGCACCTAATGTATGTAGAGTAGTACAGTACCGTACCAAATATCCATTTTACCATAGTAGCAAAATACAATGAAAATCCACCACCACCACTACCAGCAGCACTGCAAGCACTACCCCACAAAACAAATACTGGGGAAATGGATGATACGATCAAATAAATACCTTTTTATCGCTCTTTGGTCGTCTCATCTTATTGTTTTATTTTATTTTTTTCCCATTGATTTTTCGACCTTTCCTCTACAGCAGCCTCCAGCTGACCTTTTTTTTCAGGTTTATTCTGGTCAGGTACAGCCCCTCACACAGCCATGCCCATGCCAGGTGGTTCGAGTAGGTGTGCCGCTAAACTTGCAGCAACCACTAATGATCCCTGACTATGGCTCTCTCTGGCCCTCTCTGGCTCTCTCTGGCTCTCTCTGGCACCCCTGGCCCTACCGCTTCAACTAAGTAAGAGTCCACTACCGCTGGCCCTCCCACACTTCTTCCCTCTTCCCCCCCCCCCCCCCCCCCTACCCCTACCCTACCTTCTTTACCCTACAGAAACTGTAGACACTAAACCCTAACATTTCCTGTACCATCTACCACTGCCCTACCTGCTGATGCTGATGCTGATGGCTGATGCGGTTGTTGTTGTCGTTACTCTTCCTACTACTACTATTACTACTACTACTGCTACCACTACTGGCATACTATCGTGAATTACTACTCATCCTCCTCCTCCACCAAACTCGAAACTTAAATCCAGTGTTCACTCCTTCCGCCAACCAACCACATACCTCTCATCCACATCCGCGAAGCTAAAAAAGGGAGAGACGGAAATCAACCACAATCACGCACCCAGCTGCTCCGCTCACCCTGTCACCAAACCACTCTGCTGTCATCTGCTCACTCACAGCATATCGCTCCTTTTTCGAATCATTCTTTATTTTTCGCATTCTTCGCTGTGTTATCCCTCCGCAAAAATACCGTAATAATCAGCAGGTGGTTGTGTTGCTCGTTGTTACAGCCTTGGTACCAGTGTCGCAAATTCGCTCGCAAGTGTTTGGGACTCGTCTTTTTAGAGCACAACGCCGCTTGGACTACCCCAAAACCCTCTCCACATTTCCGCGTCACACATTTCGTTCATCTCGACCCTGACCCTAATATTATTCAACAGCTATAGAGTCGTCGTGGCTTCCCTGAACCCGCTCTCTGTACACACTATACCAAAACTTTCGCCAGCATCGCTGTGTGCACGACGATATCCCGATCCAGCTCCAATCTTTGACGACGGCGCCGCAAACAACTGGGCGATCTCCAATAGCACAATTCTCGCGGTACACACGGTCTAGCTCCATGTGGATATCGAACACCAGGACATAGGCAGGTTGCAGGCCAGTTGACGGCTCTGTGCCTATTGTTGGTACCGGACCTCTTGTTTCTTTCCTTATCCCGCAAACTTGGATTTGACTTCACTCGACGATTTAACGCTGTCTCACGATTTACGATACGCGCGATTCTGCAACGACGAAACTTCACCAAAGGTCGGCGGCTTGCCTAAGACCAACATTCATTGGGAAATCAAGTGCGGTGGTGCTTTCGCACGGGGGATTCTAGAAGATGGCGGGCAACTTCCAGGGTCAGATGAATATGCCCGGCCAGATGATGGATCAGCAGCGGCAGCAGCAGAGGCCCCAAGGGAACCCGGTTGCGGGACAAATGCAGCAGATGATATACAATGCGCTGCATCAGCATACGGGACCGCTCGAGGGCTGGCGGGCTCAAGTGCTGGTACAAGAACGGATTGCATTGATCATGAACATGTGGGTGACCCTCCGATTAGCCTTTTGGGCACGACGAAAGTCGGAATGTGGATATCAACGGACACTACTAACGGATGTGCTAGAATCGGTAATCTGCGACTAATTAGCCATGGCCCAAATGCTCCCAACATTGAGAAGATGATTGAGATAGGCGTCAAGTTTGAACGAGAAATCTTTGAAAAGTCCGTCGATAAGGTACGGAGTGGAACCACCCTTCGTCCGTCCCATTTCTAATACACGATCTAGGAATCATATAAGCAAGAGTCTGCCTTAAAGATGCAGCAGCTGCTGGAGCGACGCAATCGGAATCAGCCCAACATGCAGCAGTCAATCAACGATCAGGCACGAATGCAAGCACAAGCGCAACAGGCTGCAGCACAGCAGCAGCAGATGATGATGAACCAAAATGGAGGTCAAGGTCAAGGCCAAGGTCAAGTCCCGATGCAACAAGGATTCCACCAGCTGCAACACCAGATGACCGCGACTCCGATTCCAGGGCAGAATCCTCAAATGGGAATGGGAATGCCGAATCAGGGCATGCCCCAGAACATGACGCCAAATCAACAACAGCAATTCCAAATGGCGATGCAAGCCCAACAACAGGCACAGAATGGTCCTCAGAGACCGAACATGGGTCTCAACGCAGCTGCTGAGGCACAAGTAAATGCCATGGTTGAGAAGATCATGACTAGAACCTCTGAGGAAGAAAAGAACAATCTCAGAAATCAACTTAGAAGCCGGATGGATCCTACAACGGCGAATAACTATGCAGCCAACAATATCGACCCCTTGCGATTGTACTATAAGCAACAGGCTACTGCAAACTACAGGAGACAAATGGCTCAGAATCAGGTCCAGCAAGGCCAACAGCCCCAAAGAATGATTTCTGAGCAGCAAGGCCAAAATATCCAAGCAACTGCACCACCAATGCAGCAGCAGCGCTCAACAAACCCGAGTCCAATGAATGCCCAAACACAGCCAACGACATCAGCACCGGGCAATCCTGACTTCTTTGCAGGCAGTATGATCGATCAGCAGCAACAAGGTCTAATGGCTGAGCAAGCTGGGCAGATGGTAGTTCCCATGAGTAATGCCCAGCGGAACGCGACACCCCAACCGGGCATGGCTGCGCAAATGAATATGAACAATCAGCAAGCTGGCGCAAATGCTAACGCACAGCGTCAACAGATATTCAATGCTCAACAGGCAAGATTGCAACAGCAACAGCAGCAGCAATCGCAGCAGGCAGCTCGCGTTAACGCTCAGAACAAAGCTCAGATGGGTCTCCAAGGGCAGCCAGGTGGAATATCTGGGCCCATGCCTCCTCTGCGAAGTCCGGCAATGGAGACACTTAACACTCCTCTTAGAACGCCAGGGCCAATGAATCAAGCGGAATTGCCTCAAGGTATTCCAAATCCACCGTTTGGACAACCGCAGGATCCCAGGTTTCCACAAGGATATCCGCGAACGCCACAACAGCAGATGGTTCTGAATACCATGCCGCCAGAGTTACAGCAGAAGATGGCTGCAATCCCACCGGAGCGAATAGAACAGGTCCTAGGTCAATACAACCAGCGGCGGCAAGCCGCAGCAGCTGCTGCTGCAGCGCAGCAGGCTGGACGGCCTCCAGGTGCAATGCCTAATGGTCAAATGCGCCCCGGTCAACCAATGCCGCAGGCCCAATTCAATCCTCAGAATGCTATTAATCAGTTTTTGATGGCAAATCCTGGTGCACAACCACCTCCTCAACTAATGAATGGAATGACGCAAGCGCAACAGATGATGCTTCGGCAGCAAATAGCACGCAACAGCAACCCTAATCCTCTACAGCAGCGGCCGCCAGGCCAGATAGGCGCCATAGATCCGCGCGCCATGCAGCAGATGGACGGTATGGATATCCCACCAGCAATCATTACACATCCGCATATGCCCAGAGGTATTCCACAAGAACTTAAGAAATGGGGTCAGGTGAAGAACTGGGTACAGCATTCTTCTCAAGGACTTCCCCCGGACAGTCTAGCGATCGTGACCAACCTGCAGAGAATGCACTACAGCACTATCATGCGAAGTCGTCTTAATGGCGGCCAAGGTCCACCAGGAGGAGTCGTGCCGGCTGGTGTAAGTTAACATTGAAGCCCATCTTTTCCACAATCTTGCATAGACACATATTATTCTTTGGGCATAGCTGGACATTCACATTCTAGATGTCTTCAGAGTAAAGCGTTCATGATATAGCAATTACTTTTATTCGAATATGCGAAACTAACGTAAATTTCATTAGGTCCCATCTGTCTTGCCTCCAGGCATGGCGCCTGTTGCTAACATGGGCAATCCGATGCAGATGCCAAATATGAATATGCCTCAAGGGGGATTACCCCAAGTAACCCCCCAGGATATACACAACATCAGGAACGGGAATCCGAACATGGCCGGTGCGACAGATGATCAGATCCGCAACCTTATCATGAAGAATCGCATGCAGCAATATCAACAGCAAACGATGAGGCAAAACCACCTGATGCAGCAGCAGCAGCATATGGCGATGGCACAGATGAATGGTCAACAACCACGTCCTGGCATGCCTCCAGGCCAGGCTCAACCAGGAGGTCAGAATATTCCTGGACAAATGGCTCTGCAAAAACCGCAGCCCGCACCAGAGCCCGTGGTTCCCACGCCTGCACCTAGTCGTGCGAATCGCCCCGCCCAAGCCGGTCGAGGAAACCCGCCCAACTCTTCGCCAGCTGAGCCGCCCAAGAATAACCTGAAGCGACAAAGCAGCGAAGATGTGGTGGAAGTACCAAATCCGAACGCTGCTTCCCAACGAACTCCGCAACAGAATCCAATACAGAAGCCTGGCATTCCTCAACAGCAAATGCGTGCGAACATGTCACCAGAAGATTTAGCAAAACTTCCTCCTGAGCAGCAGAAGAAGTACGAGGTCGCCATGATGATGTATAAGCTTAAACAACTCGCCACTGAAGAAGGTCAAAAGGCGCAGACGTATCCTGACGTTCCGATGGATGCGAACTCTAAAACAAGGATCATCAACGGCCTAAAGAGCTTGCTGAACCCGATGAATGGTATGGCAAGGTCAATGAGCAAGTGGTATCAATCTACACGGGATGACAATCGCGCCAGACTCTTCTACCGCTTGGTGAGTAATTTGATTACACAGATAGAATGAGACTAATCTTGCATAGCAATTTCGCATAAAGAGACAATTCAAGGATGAAAAGTTTATAGAAGTTAAGGAGACCTTGTCGATGAGTCTAAATGATCTTGAGCAAGGCAAACAGGTGCTTGCCAGCATGGTAGAGGATTTGAAGACTATGGCGGCACCTGACATGAAAAAGACCAATTCAAGTCAAGCACATCCTTCACCTGCTGCCAATACTCAAACCGCTCAAGCCCTGCCTCCTACACCACTGAATGCAGCAAACCTACAACAACAGCAGCAGCAATTGAATAAGATGCATCAAAGATCGGCAAGTCGTGGGGGTCAACCTCCTGCCGCTCCAACCTCAACGCATGCGCCGTTCCAATTTGGGGCCGTGTCGCCACATGGCGCAGGCGCACCAGTATATAATGGAAATGCACACACCGTCACTCAAAAGGATTTGAAGATTCCACCAAGGAAAAGGCAGAAAGGCCCTGACGGCACTCCGAGCGGTCTGGGAACTCCGGGCTCGAATGCCTCACCTCTCCTGAGCAAGGCGCTATCTCCAGAGATGAAGAGACAAAGCACTGTCGAGAAGCCCCCAGCGAAGCCTTTGCTATGCTGCTCGGAACCCGATTGCGAACGCCACAATACTGGTTTTGAGACCCAGGAAGCTTTGGATCGACATAGACAAGAGGAGCATGTTAGGCCGCTCGCGGATCCTACCAAATATGTGCAAGAGAATCTTGCTGCAGTATTGGGTTTGGATGCGGAAGGTCAAACTAAGGCTAATGGTGGCGAGAAGATGATCAAGGCGGACTCGAAGCAAGGACAGACGCCGATCAAGGCTGGCACTCCTATGAGCCGACAAGACTCAATGATGCGCGCGCCAAGCTCAACTGGAGGCAAGCCCATGCAGAAGCCCGATCAAACGAAGCCTCAATCCCAGGCAGTTGCACCAATGGAATCATCATGGAGTACGGCCACCATTGATCCTCAAGACCTCTTTTCCACCTTCGTTAACTACGATTCTGCTGCGGGTGGTAGCATAAGCGACATGAATGTCTATCGCTCTATCACACCCAATGAATCACCTGAAAGCAATTCCACAACTACCACAGATGTCAGCGATATTTCGGATGGTGTCAACCTAGATATCAGCCTCGATCTGTCGTTCGACGAGACGTGGATGCCGTTTGGTGCCTCCGAACTTGATGCTCTAGGGGGCGCTTCAACAAGTCTAGATAACTTCGATTTTGGCAATGACGATATGACGATTCCATTGGCGGAGGATGAGGCAATGGTGAATTATTCGACATGGGATGATACAAAACAAGATTTCGGGAAGCCGTTTGAGTTTGAAAGTGACTTGTTCTCAATGGGGTACTGAACATGCTCCTCCTCAGCATCCCCTTTCCTCTTGTTCTCGAGTCTCACCTCAGGAAGCTACGCGGCTGATCGAATTTTCGCTTCGATTTACGATGTTATAATAGTCTACTTTCTCCTCCATTATGGAGCGCATTACATTTTTAGGTCTGGAATTATTTGCATGGGCTCCGGCACGAGTCCGGGTTGGGACTTTCTGGGAATACCCAAGGATGGGGGGATATTTATATACCAATTTCTTTACTGTTCTTGATTTAACGGAGAAAAAGCATGTATGCATGGTGTTCTTGCGGTGTATTGATTTTGTAGTCGTGATGGGGCGCGATATGGCTTGTGTTATAGTTTTGCAGGAAGGCACGAGAATAGTAATCTCGAATGAATCATTTATTACGGCTTTTATCTTTGAAGAATGATGTTCCTTCTTTTGTAAAGGTCTACCAGTAGGAGGGTCTCTTAGCCCATATTCATCCCTCATCACTTAGATGTGAAACCTTAACCGAACTCTTTAACTTCTTTTCAACAGTTCACCATCAACAGCGCTATGTATTGTATATATATAACACTCCTCAGTAGCACTCATTAGGTCTTTGTCGCAATAATACTCCACCCTCGCGTTTCTTTCAATGGAATGCGTGATCTGGGGACCGACTGTGGCTGAGTCCTCTCATGTCGGAGGGATGTTACTCAGGCATGCCATTCATATCTGATACGATTGTGCGCGTCAAGAAAGTGCGGTTTGTGGCTTATAAAAGACCTAAAGGGGAAGATCGGATTGCCACAAATGAACATTTCTGGCTGTGTTGCAAAAGTCCCGAACCCACGCCCCCTTTACTAGCAAACAGTTCATCGGAAGCTCAAACATACCGAGCGCCACAGCGGCAGTCATGAAAAGGAAAGGCCATCAACTTCACTTTTGAATGGAAAGGACACTGTGAGTCAATATAAACAGCTGAAGCTGAAGGCTAGGCGGCACCTTCCTCAAGAGGAGATGGCCTTACCTTCGTTTGTCCAAAAGCAATACATATTCGCAGATATCCAGAAGAATGGTCTCGCTTTCAGTGATTGCTTGACCATTTCTAGGGATCAGGGATGGTGTGAAGAGGTTTGCCTTCTGCATCCACAGTGCCAACATAGCTTCTGCTGTGCGCCTGCTCACAGATGAGAGTATCATGGTCACTTACAATCTACACCGCAGCAAAGACGATGCTGTGGCGATCCCAGTTCGGGGTGTATATAATCCATCACCAAATATTTGGCGTTGGCCAGCGCGATATCCCGCAAAACCAACCGCCCTTCTGTCGTGCCCAAGAAGCTTGCTGACCGCGGCCGTCCAATCATCCCTCGCCAACTGTGATGGAGGTTTTTTGCATCCAGGCTTTCACTATGCTCTTATCCCAGCAGAGGATAAATTAAGGTGTATCCATGTTTGCCCAAGCCAGCGTCGAAATATATCACCACGAAACGCACCTCGTGAGGCAGTAGCTCGGCGTTCGAGCGTTTGTCTGCCTTGAAAGATGTGGTAGGAGTTGCCATGTTAGACAAAAATTACCATATGTGCTCCAGCGCCATGGAATGAATGTGCTTATTATATATATATATATATATATAACGACGTCCATCGCTGTGATTGCTCTGGGTAGAAAAGGTCCAGCGAGCACATATGCCACGCGCTTCCTTGGTTCATCTAAGCTTCCTTGCCCTCCTTCTTCATCTTCTTGTCCCGGGTGCTTGACCTCTCTTTGCCATCGGCTCCAGCCTTTTCCTTTTCCTGCGGTAACCCTGCTCGCCTTAACCTTCCCAAGAACTTTTCGTCCATCATCGCCTCGGCTGGGATGTCGAATACCGCTCTATATATCGGCGCCATGTCATGTGGTCCGCAAGGTCGGGCATCACCGCTCGCTCTGCGTTTGGAGAAGAAATTTTGAAGGCAGGATGTAATTGCTTCTTCGGCTGTGACTAGGTCGCCCACGCCCGGCGCCGTGGTTGGTTCCGAGAGGTTGTCCTCTAAAGCGAGCTCTTCAATTGCTTCGAGCACCTCGAATTCGGGCATCTCATGGAGGCTTGGCCGAGGGATCATCGTTGCTTTGATCAGAGTAGCTTCTTCAGGCGTGAAGTACGGTCCGCTGATATAAAGCGCATCAGTCGTGCGTAAGGTGCGATCCTCAGCTGCAGGATCATTCCTGATGTTGCTGAGGTCATAGAGTAGGACTTTGATCTAAATCAAGGTGGTAAGTATAATAGGAAATAGCTAAAGAGTAGTCTCACGTACCTTATACCAAAGATCTGGATTGGATTGAAGGTCTGACAGGCTTGTCTTCACGTCTATAAGCTTTGATGCTCCTGCAACGTTCTTCGTCTCTGCTGAGGACTTTGATTTTGCCATATTTATGGTTCTAAGCTGTATCTGAGATCTTTGGTTCGTCCAGATATAAGCTTCGACAATATGTTTTGATTCGCAAGATACAGTGTGCGTGAAGTACACAGCTGTGATTGCTGCTTCGAGCTTCAAGCTCGAGATTGTGGTATTTTATGGAGTGAAGCGTACTGTAGATGCTGGATATAATTAATTAGGAGGCCAGGGAACAGAAAATATTTAAATGTTTTGTTGTGAAGCGGTCGGTTACTAGATAGGCCGGTCCTGTATGGCACACGACTAGTGGATTTGAAGGTTCAAGAACCCCCACAGTCCTATATTAGTCATCGCTGTCTCTCTCTCTTGGCAGCCTCCCCTTAAACTTCTCGCTTAAGTAGCTTCACTTAGCTGCGCTGCATGAAGCTATTATTTTTGTCAATTTAAAAAGCCTAGCAGCCGCGAAAATCAGCCTGCAACTTATGAACATTACACCAAAGCAAGACAAACCTGAGAAACCATCAAGTGTGTCTTTGTTGATCAAAGACAGGAGCTTCCCTCTACACCACCTTCCATCAACTCCACATTCTGCGCTTTCGCATCTTCATCCTCAAAGATATCAAAAACCGTTCCATTCTTCCTCCCCAACCCTTTTGCTCCTCTATTTCCTCCCTCTTCCTCTTTTCCTCTCTGCCAACTGCAATGCCTTTTTCTCTCTTCCTATCGAACTCCTCCTGCATCCTCCCGAACTTCTCTGCCTTCTCTGTGTCCACCAACCTCGTCTCGTCTGAGGAAAACCTAAACGCTGAGATGGCTTTATTTCCCGGGTAGGAGGAGAAGGACGACGGGTGGACGGCGTCTTCAACGCGGGACGTGGGTAGCGGGTGGAAGTCTGAGAGCTTGATGCGTATTTCGGGTGGCTGATTTGGCGTTGACGACGAAGGGGAGGGCGTTTGTGTGTCTGGTATGGGGTTTGGGGATGAGGTAGTGCTGGAATCATTATTGAATTGAGATGAATCTTTAGTCATTTCGTTCACGAACTCTGTAAACTTGATGTCCCAGATCAGGCTCGCCGTTTATGAGGGCTTGGGTGACATTAGTTGTGACGAGAAGACCGGGTTCTGATGAAGGTAATATTTGGGGCAAGTTGCTTTAAGTTATGCACAGGCAGTTAATTCTAAGAAAATGGCAGTGAATAGCGAGTCGTTAGAGATCAGGCAAAAGCCTTGCTGCAAGCGCGTGGTTCTTTGATATATGTCTCAAATTCATACCATGCCATCCATTTCTGCGCCGTGTGAAACCTCATCCTCAGAGTGCCCTCTGAAAGACGCGAGCGTCACCAAGAAACCACCGTCCCTTATCTTCTCCTTGGCCACCACTCCTGCCTGGTGTCCCCCCACCCTCTCGCCTCTTTGACCTGCGATCTACTTTCCGTTCCCTCCATTCCTAGCCTCGGCGATCCGGCTCCCACCGCCATCTACTTTCTCAGGGCTCTCCACCCCATACGCCTCCGCATACCACGCAAAATATTCCCTCTGATACTCCCTCTCCTTCTCCTCATTATACCTATCTCGCTCAGCCTGCAGTGCCTCCATCTCTTCCGTGGTCAGGTAATACGTAGGCTGCGAGTTGGGAGTATACGCGATACCGTGTATCTGGTCTACCATTTTTGGTGCTTCGTTTGCTGTTAGAAGGAAGTTCCGAGTAGCGAGTGCTCAATTATGGCGTTCTGGGTTGTTGCTGAAGGGGTTTGGGAAGATCGATCTATATATGCGGTTGGCCTGGGTGGGGTGTTGAGAGGGGATTTGCAGTCTGAGGGGAATGTTTTAGACAGCGCTGAGAATGCGGCTGAAGGAGCCTCAAAGGCGGATTCGGGACATAAAGCAAGAAAATAAACAATCACAAGCCAGAGTCTTCCGGTCTTTGTATCCTAAGATGATGGTGAATCATCTTTTCAAAAAGTTTTAGATATTATTGTCTTTGTTTCTTTCGAGGATAGTGAATTGGAATTTCCAGCCCCTTTTTATTTTTCGCTTAGCCCACAAGATCTAAGCAGATGATTGAGCGTTATTCCATCCAAGGCTTGTCTTTATAAGAAAAAGGTTATCATTCATTGGAAGGTCGTAGGGAGTGGTCTGTATCATATCATAGTGATTCGTCTATACACATCAGGCACAATGCCTTTGTCAAGCATACAACTCCAAGGATTACTTTGCATCGTGCTCTCTGTCCAACATTCGAAATACGCCATGATCCATCACTTGCAGCGAATCCTTTTCAAATCCCGTACCGACTTTCTCAGATTCTCCAAATCGACAAAAAATGGCATCCCTGGTCTCTATTTCTATTGTCCCTATCCCTACCTTAAGAAGCACCATACACCTTCGAACCAATCAAGATTTATATATAAGAATTGGGGGCTGTTGAGGAACACCAGCCTCACCTCTTGTTATTCCTGTTGCACAAAAGAGGCCGTACTTCTTGTAGATGGAACCATTTTCCATTTCGTCTAATGCCGTCCGTCCTCGGCGCCAGGTTGGATTCCCTACCCACAGCAATATTTTCCAAGCGTTCGTGCTGACTCTTTTTGATCTGAGCCATATCCGACCAAATCAAGGTTCACTCCTCGCTATCGGTAGCTCCCTAGGTATTTCTTCCAAGAGCAGTATGCGGAGGGCAAAAATGGCTTACACCGGGGTCTCCCAGCCGAAGCCAGTCTCCATATGATCTTGGGCAGGTCACAACCTGAAGGACTTTATAAGCGGAAGCGCATCATGGCGTCACGAATGACAGACTAGAAGGACGCAAATCTCTCTGCTCCATAGTTTGTTGATGTTGATGTTGACGGAGTTGTAGAGGCTTCAACAGGTGTAGAGACTGACAAATAATCTAGAACCTGTCCGTACGTGACGATCTGTCGAAACTACCAAACAAGGCCGACAAAGGTTACAGCTCCATTACCATAAGCTTCCAAGCTCAACAGTGTCTTGATCATAATGAGAAAGGAGCTGTGAGGAAGGGGAGAGTGATGAGAAGAAGAACGGCAGGGGAAAGAAGAAGTAGGCGCGAGAAAGAAGATGGGCGTGGTGAGGTGGCGTCCATGAATGAATCCAATGCACCGAGATGAACGTGCCGACAATGAATGTATCAACATAGGATACACATTGAACCTCTGTAATGATAATCCTCAAAGGCTGCGGCTCCATTCTCGGCCATGTCCCAATATGCTTTCGCCCCAAATAAGGTGCCGCCATCCAGATCCTGTACGAGCTGTTGTTCCCGGTTCAAGCGGTGGCCTCTTCCTTTCCCCACGGTTTCTAAAGCTTCGGACCAAACTCTATTCATGCTCAATGTATCATTAGGAGACCGAGATTGTGCTAGCAAAACGTGCAAGTTCAGCTTAGATAACTCGTATTTTTGACAAAAGCTTTCAAGATTTCATATAGGAAGTTTTACTCCTTTGCCAGAGCAGAACATTCTTGGTCAACATAGTAATATCTAAAGTAGTTTATATGCAAAGGGCCAAGAAAATTTGATCTGTCTGCTGGGTTTCTTAGCCAACGCTAGTACCTAGAAGCAAACAGATACGCAAAAAACAGACCAGCTCATAGCTCACGTCGATATATCGATCTGTAAGCAGCAATAGGAAGCCAGCCTTCATGCAAACTCGTATATTTAGCAGGGTATCCGACTAATTGCAGTGTAAATTACAATATAAACACCTGATCCATCTTTCACATTCCGCAGTTCAAGCTAAACCAAGATACGATAGCCTCATGTGAAAATGCCCGAGAAGCAGACTGCGAATGAAATGATAAAAGCAAATGCAAGTTCAAGCAATATGCTGATGCAGAAGAAGATAATGCTCGCCAAGAAACAATGACCCGCTGCATGGGCAAAATGTCAACCTTTAGCGTATAATGTACATATCCACATAACCTCATTACATTAGCCTCCGAATTTCCTACCACCCTCATAAAGTGCTCACGTCTCTAGTACGTCTTTCTCCTCTTCTGATGGTGGTAATGGCGTTTCCGAAATTGGGTAATCTTCGTTCTTCTCCCAAGCCGCCGATGGCCCCTTATAACTTGGTTCTTCTATATTAGCTGATGCTGCCAACTCCGTATTGTCCTCGCTACTACTGGGCGCAGTCGGAGCTACGTAGGTGGGTGAGATAACTCCTTCCGAACCATAAGGTAACGGTCTCATAGGGATCTCCCGTGCTTCTCCACCAAGCTGCCCAAGCTTGTTTGCAAGCACATCTGATTGTCGCCGGGCGAGCTGTTCCAGACGTGCTGCTGGATCCTGATAAGGATGGTGTAAGTTGAAGTTCTGTATCCGTCAAAACGAGGATCACACTAACCCACTCCTCTTGCGATGGCACCCCTTCAGCGGCTGGTAGTTCTCCTTCCTCGTTTCTCTCCTCGCCCCAAAACGAAGGTCGTCGAATTGGCGCAGGAGTTACAGGCAGACTAGGCCTCTCCATCACTGTTGGAAAGTCTGTGAGCTTCAAACTGTGTCTAGGCGCACCGGGGCTGGACACATATTCTATACCTGAGCCGTACCCCTGCAGTACTTGAATATTGCCTTTGCGATTTTTCTGCAGGTTACCAATGTACCGCTCAATTTCTGGAATATCGTCCCAAGCGTTCTTCGATGTGAAACTCTGCCAAGGATCAGCTGGCGCGACTTGGACAGTGGGAGTGGTTGGTGTGGCTGGTGATGCTTTTTCATCATCTACGGTGGCATCGCCTGAACCACTCGTGCTGGGACGATCTAAGTTGTCAAGATCGATCTGTAGATCTTCTGGAAATACTCTGGAAGGTTTAGCAGCCGTCTTTTCCCACGGGAAAATCGGCGCGGGCTTTTGATAGGTTGGTGTTTTTGGCACTTCGTAATACATATCTTTTGGTGGATCCGGGTATCGTTCTGGGGCTTTGAACGGAGTTGGGTCTGAAGACATGGTATAATGTGTTGCAGGAAAGCTATGAGCTTCTGGTTTGGAGTCGGAGGGAGGAGGAGCTCTGTCTGGGTTAGATTTGAACAAACAGCACATAATATGGCTTACCGGCTGGCATCCCAGGTAGAATATGTTGGTTTCCACTGTGGCTCCTTTTCCTTCTCCTTCTCCACAATTGGCTCTGCTGGTTGAATATGAGCTTCTTCCACTTCGACTTTGTCTCTTTCAAAATCATTCACAATCTCGACTGCCTCATGAGTTTCTTCCTCTTGAGGCTGCACCTCTTGAGGTTGGACCTTTTGAGGCTGGGCCTCTTGAGGAATCCCATGAGGAATCTTATGAGGCCTTTCGCTTGCTGGGTAAGTTATCTCACTCTTTGATGTCTCTTCGGTTTGTTGCTCAGGAACAACAGGAATTTCTTCCTTGTGAGCTTCAGGATGAAACTCTCCCTTAGTATGATATTGTATAATCGGCGCAACGTTAGATTTTTCAGCCGACTGCATTTTGTTAAAGATTGTCCAAAATATTTGGGAGATAGAATACTGACCGATTCTCTGTAGTGTCTGTCATAGACGGACCACCATCGACCCACCATCTCATCGTATGGTGTAGAGCCTTGACTGGCCTCTCTTCCTTGATTCCACGGCTTATTCGGACCGATAAAATGGCCCGCACTAATACTAGACTGGAAATGTTTGTATGCAGGCAGGTATTGGTAATGTGCAGATGGCGTGACATTGTAGGTGAAGCTTATTCGATTGAACGTGTTCTTGAAATGCATATTGAGCAAACCTTGATCCGCGCCATCAAAAGATATTCCTCTTTGTGCCATGGCAAGCAACGCATAATAGTCGCCCATATTTGGAGTCAGCACCATCAAACCAGTATTGAAGAGGTCTGGCCACCCGATATCTGGAGCAGCTGAGAACGGTTGAGACAGATTGAACAACTCGTCTGGTGCGCGTAGAGCAACCATATCCGCATCCATATACACTATCTTACGAAATTGTGTTTGCTTCCAGAGGACAATCTTCGTGAATGTAGAATGTAGATCAGCACGGTTCATGAGGTAGAGATTGGCCGGAGTTTGGTTGGTGATACGCTCGACTGGTATGATATAGTCGAAAACGTGCTGATATCCATTAGTAACCATCCTCTTGCGTCTCTTGATGGCTGCTATACCTCAAGCTGGGCAATTACATCCCTGGAGACACTATCGCTAGTGACAAGCACTGCCAACCTTTTCGTTGTCCCTGCATCTCGCAGAGAATGTGCAAGTACTAAAGCACCTAGGAAGAAGCCTTAGCATGTATCATGAGAAGGTAATTGATGGATAGAAAGTACCTGGCAGGTAGAAGTCGTTTAGCAACAGCTATGGTGGATGTTAGTCTGCCGAACATTGAATTGTAAACAATGTGTCAAATAAGCTTACAGTCGCGTAAACATCTTCTCCTAGCGAAGCCATTGCCAGTCTTCAGGTTGGCAGAGAGCTGAAGAGAGGCCTCTCGGTGCTCTGGAGAAATTGATGAGCAGAACTGAAGGATGGCAACGTTTTGTTGCGAAGGAGGACTGTAAGAGGCACAAGGTTCGGATAATAATAAATGACGATGCCGCCCACTCTCTTAAGCGGGGAAGGTCTAAGCTTCAAGTTACAATACAGTACAGCGCCAGTTCACCAGCGTCGAATCTATCCAGTATAAAATCTTTCTGCAACCTGTAAGCTCAACGAGGCTCAAATAATTACTATGCTGTTGAGGAAAAAAATTAACTTTTTCAAACTCTGTTGGTGACAGTACCTAGCATCTTGAAAAAGTCTCGGGCAGGGCAGCTCAAAGCACCGGGATTTGATTTCACCCATAAAACGACAGGCCCCTCCCCCGCCCACCAAACATCAACAACTTTAGGGTTTGGCATGCCTATGCGTCAACAACAGAGGTAAAATTCCCTACATCCTGCAGAGCTGGACCCTTTCAGAGCTTCTGGCAGCTTCACCGCCCTATCAACGCAAGAGCCCACCCCAACTACCCCGCGTGTATCATTGTGCATAACGCAAATTGGTCACTTTCACATCACACCAATATCAAAAGGTCGTGTGATGATATAGGCTTGGTCACCATAATCGACTAGCATCCCCCCCAAGAGGCTGCAAAGAGAACCAAGATCCATACCGCGCTTATCTACAAAGGACAAATCTAGCAGCACCCCCTCTGGAAGAATATCAGGTCACGGTTGAGGACGTGGGTGGCGACCCCAAGTTCATGCAGATTCTCAGGTAATACGAGAAAGCGACGAGATTGCATTCCAAGACGAAGTCAAGCCGCATTCTGCGCTGCGACATTGACTGCACCCCTGCACCAATAATTTTAATTCAGCAAACTCAATTATACATTTCACCAAGAATCGGATACTTCGCAGTTGTATTCACGTGACAGAACCATTCGGGGATATCTGGTAATGGCTCTGAATAGCAGAGAGGACTACGAAAATGCAGAAGGTAGCGATGCAGCTGTCATTGTTAAAACTTCACACAAGATTGGAACGAAGGGAAAGTTCTCGCTGATGGAATTGCCTCCCGAATTACGGCTTAAGGTTTGTAACTACCGTCTTCATACCATCAAATCTATCGATATAATCAGCACCCTCGGAAAACAGACTTGAACTAACATCCCCAGATCTACCCTCACCTCCTTTGTCTCGATGATCAAATCGTCATCACTCACGACCGCAGCATTCACTCCCCCAAACCCTGCATCGCCGTACTGTCAACCTGCCACCTCATAAACACCGAAGCAACCCCCGTCCTTTACAACCGCAATAGCTTCCTCATCCACCTCGACAAGGCTCCAAGTCCCCTCTATCTTCCCATATTCCCTAAGTCTTACTTCCCCATGTCTTGCCGCTGGTCCACCATACCCCTCATCAAGTCCCTCGCCTACAAAGCCTCTGGTTCCCGCACCTCCCAGGCCACCTTCCCGTGCGGCGGCTCCGACATCATGGCCCAATTCACGGATGACGATATCAAATATAACCCTGATGGTCCAGGCGAGTATTTGGCGCTCAGTATCGGCAACTGGGTCAGCAGGGAGGTAGTTAAGGCGGAGCTGTGCATGGCACAGGTTTTGCTTGCGGAAGTTTTGAGGCCTGACCCGGCGTTGACGGCACTTTTGGCCCAGGATCCGGCGTCTGATGGTTGAGAAACCTTTCTTGTTGAAGAGAAGATATATTAAACTGCGAGAAAGGACGGATTACTGTATACTACGCGATGACTTTTGCTCGGGGATGAAGGCGATGAGTTGCTTTATCGCAGATTTGACGAAATGGGATGGATCACTGGGTATAGCTTATTAGCTTGCGTGATTGCTTCACCTGGTGGGACTGGGGATGGGAGATAGATATGGTTCAGTCTTCCGGTCCTTGCAGAGAGGAAGGCAACCAAAGATGCAAAAGTTCGCAGAAAATTGAATGACTTTACCAGAGAGCAGATGATGGTCCCGTTTTCACGTAGCGTGATTGATAAGAACGCTGATTTCCATTCTACAATGAGGGTAAGGTATCTCGAAAGCCATAACTTCATACAAACCACTCTCTTCCTCCCTTTCCCAAAATAAAGTTCAACGCCCGCAATGCCTCAGTTTTTTTAGCGCAAAAAGTACAATATCAAGACCGCAAGGCTTGGCTGGGGCCAGACTCATCATCTACATCCTCCACCATGACAGCCCTCCCTTTCCCCTTCTCCCTCCTCCTCTCCTCCGAGTCTGCCTCAGAAGAATCACCTCCAACATCCACCGAACTTGAATGCCCTCTGTCTAGTGTAGATGCCGAATTCTGAGCTTCCCCAGACTGTGGGGGCGGTGTTGTACCGTTCGTATCACCCCTGAAAGTTTGTCCTGAAAATAGCTGCGACTGTCCCCAGCTCGGCAGACTGCCTGCCTCATGCTCCTGTGGTGCGTTCCCTTCATTGTTGCCATTCAGCGATGTTTCTGGTAGATTAGGGTTGGCGAACGCTGATTGGTCGGCTGCGGCTGAACGTGGAGGAAACGTGGCGCTCCTATCCGACGAATCAAATACGGTCGCAGGTGTTTGGTTGCCGAGATTTTGGGGGAGAGGGGTATTATTAGATGTGCCACCGGTAGGGCTGGTGACAATTCCGATGGTGGTGGCTGTGGGGGCTAATCCTGATGTTGGTGTTGCTGCAGGCACCGTTCCTGTCTGTGAAACTTCATCCAATCTTTGCAATGGTAGTAGGGACCATCCCTCCGGAATCGTGACGCCAGGTGGAAGGTCGGCACTGCCAGCGGGTATGGCTGATGTGTTTTGACGTGCTCCGAGTCTTTGCATATGCGGCATTGTAAATGCAGCAGTCTGCCTTAGATTAGTAGATGGAAAGGTTGGGATTTGGGCTGCTTGTTCTGTTAATCCTTGCTGCAAGAGTCTGAGCCTTTCTAATTCAGTATGCAATAGCTGTACCATCTGAAGTTGTTGCTGAGTAAGATTGAGAGCTTGAACCTCCGCCATTATTTGCTGACTTATGTTGTGGATTTGGTCTTGCAACGATGCTGTAGTTGCTGTACCTTGCAATGGGACTTGTCCTTGGGGTTGGGCCTGCTGGCGTCGTGGAAAGCCTAACTCTAGGCCATAAACTCTTGCTCCAGGAGGAATAGCGTTCTGACCACCCTGGCCATTCTGAAGATCTTGTAGGTTGGCTTGACCAAAACCCACTCTCAATGGCCCAAAATTGAGCACTCTTAGGCCACGATTGCCTTGTCCAGCGGCTGGCGGTTGAGGTAGACCCCCGTTGCCATTTTGTTCACCACCCGCAGGCGGTTGACCTGCAGGACCAGCAGGGTTCGCATTATTTCTCGCAGCCCGACGCGCTTGATTAGGACCTCCCATGACAGGTTCTCGACAAGTTGGGCAGACTTGTTGTCTCTCGAGCCAGCTTTTCAGGCAATTGAGATGAAGAACATGACCACAGGGCAACTTCTTTGGACGTTTGCTCTCATTGATCGAAACAGCCGGTCGAACAGGAGGTGGAGCACCAGGCGCTGCTGGAGGAGCGTCAGGGTTCGTAACTGACCACGGTCTCATCTCCTCTCTGCAAATGATGCACGTATCCTCCCGTTGGATATCCTCAACAGTGGCGTCCGGATAATTATTCATGTTCTTCGTAGCTTGACGGTAACGTAAGAACGCATTTAGCCGCATAACGAAGGATCTAGTTGTCATGAACAGATCCCTCAAGATGTGAATAGGTAACCCATAGAACATTAGTAGGATGAAGAAGAATGTGCAATAAATTGCCAGTTTAAGAAAATCTATGAATGGAGTTAAATTAATGCCACGAGTTCTTGCTAGATTAGCCTTACCTGTACAGAGCGCAAGGGTCAAGATCCAGGATCCTTTGGCCTCCCATCCTGGAACTTCGATATCCATTTCATCAACATCCTCCTCATCTGGTAGAGGTTCGGTAAATTCAGGCGTAGGCTTTCCTTCTGCAACTGCTTCAGCTATAGCGGTCTCCCGTGATCTCAGGATCTCATCTCGTTCTTGCCGGACCTCTCGGCGTCTCTCTACCAATCGCTCCCGCGTTTGTTTCGAAGTTACTCTAGCCTCAATCAATGATATCGCATACCGGCAGCCCGTTGACATAGACATCGTTGTGAGAATCGCGAATTCGAAGAGAAACATGACCATCATGTTCGGCCGAGCCTGTGCGATGACCGTATTGATGATGTAAGACATTAGCCAGCTATCGTATAAGATCGAAATCCCTAAAGAGATAGATAATCTGATATGGAATAATCGCGGATTCGCCGGAGGCTGCTGTTCCAAGACCTCTACCCTCCCATCCCCAATCCATCCCCAGACTTTACCCGTGAGCAACGCGACGAACATAACCAGAAACCATGCGCCGACCTCCTCACGGAATATGGTCATAGCTAAGCACGTTTCTGTAACCGCAAACCATCCTTTCTCGTATAACTGCTCGATCTCAATAGGTCGCAAAGGCCCATAGCATAATCGCTGGAGGCCATACATAAAAGCGACATGAATAAGAAGAATTAGATTGATGATGACCTGGTGGCAAGTCAATTAAGGCTATTGTTCCCCAGGAGTAGCTTCTTACCATCAAACATAAATTGCTCTGTGCCAAGTATACACATGCTGAGTAGAAGTTCGGCCTTTGATTAAAAGCAGAGATAACTACGGCAGCTGCCAGAGCCGTGGAGACCTAGCAGTGGAAGCTGTTAGAATACTGCGCGTGTCCAGGGATTCATTGGAAAGCATACCCCAGCATACCACGCAAGACGACCCATTGCGCTCGTCGATTGTATGTTTTGCTCGGAATCAGGTAGAGGCTGCCCTTTTTATACTCCACGATGCTACATGTCCATGGCGCTGCTCGTTTGTCAAGTAGGAAGTTATGTCAATAGCCGTTAACACGTAACCGTTACTGAGCGCCAAGACTCTGAGCTTCAGCCACGCCTTTGAAGATTCACTGTGGCGCAGATTGTGTTATCAACGTCACATTTTTAGGGTAAAAACTATTCTCCACAACCTAACATGCAAACCCACCACGACAACTGTAGAGATTAAATGAGATTACCAACTTTGAAACTTTGTCAGATATCACTTTGTCAGTCAGCATCCTTATCTGACGAGGGGGAAATTAGAGTTCTTTAAAATGTAAGATAGCAAGACTTCTGATGTATCGATTCAGGGCTTTCCAGATGGTATGGTGCATACTCTTCTTTACTGCTTTTGGCCAGGCAAGTTCTTGGAAACCATTGGTAATAGTTTCGGTCTGCTATCCCGGTGTCTTAGAAAGTACTGCAATTGTACACATCCGCACGTCTCTGAGATTTTAACAACCCCTAAAAAGTCCTAAGGTAAGTGAACACATCAGAATAATTTACGCATATATATGCAATACGCATGAGACTCACAGTTGTTCTTGGCTTGCTGCTTGATTCGCCATTTTATTTTATTATTATACTTCATTCAAATAATCTTCCTGTAAGTCTGCTTCTCGTCTGAGATACCACAGATAATTTGATCGAGAAAATAAGATATTAGATCATCAGGTATGGTGTTTTGATCAATACCTGCAGGTTTGATGACACATCCGATTGCTAAGAGTCATCACGTAGTAAAACTGGGTTTAGAGTCCTTATACATACATAAGTTACGCAATGGGGATAGGCCTGAACTTCTTCTCCATAATTCCATGATATCTGGTGAGAGTCTCTTGAATATATGCAGAATTTTTAAATCCAAATTACTACAGCTATGGCTGAATAGCATTACAGAAGCTCTGGGTCGGAAACTCAATGCATTAACAGACCTGATATAAGCATGTTTTCCCCTCCTTCTCCCTTTTACAAGCGGTTAGAAGCAGACCAAGGGAGGAGAATGTTTTGGGTTATGAGCAATAATTGTCCGTCATTGCTAGCATGTTGCAAAGAGCCACAAGTAATACTTCTGTTGAAGAATTGTATCATTCCTGGATTTACCAAGGTACAAGTGTTGATTGAGACCAAGCAATCCGCACATACTAAAAACCTTTGTGAGAATTTCAGGCACGCAAAGGCCGCAAGAGGCTTGCAGGATAGTTGCAGACATGTCCAACCAAAGATGAGCATGCGGAAGGTCAGAAAGAACATATAATACTCCATCATATACAAGTTGATTCGACCAAAGCCAGAAAAACACAAACTTCCGGTCTTCGTCTCGACCTTTCAGGATGGAGATGTGCAGCTTAAAATTGAATAGCGACCACAAATCCGTCATGCAATGCAATGCACATTGCATCAGCTAATCCAAATACTTACGAAACGTAAATGTAAAGTTTCTGCAGCTACCAGGCTAAAGTCCAAGCTCAAGCCAGAAGCCAAACTCATCGATCGCCACGGCATACAATACGGACCCCACGGGAAATACCCAGGCGCTAGATGGACGAAAGGAAATCCAAGATGAGAATTGACATAAACCTTAACTATTGCGCGCGCGTGATTTGTGAGGTGGCCAATCTCTATGAAACATGAGCATTGAGAGCAAGGCCCTTTCCTATTCAAGAATTATCCAAGTGTTTTGGCGGATTCTCGACTTCGCGAGCCTCGCAAACAACACCAAACACATCAACATATCATAAACCTTGCTCAAGGGGAAGAAAAAAAGCATCGTGGTTATGGCTGCAGCCAATCAATCCAATATTGCATCAAACGAATACCGAGACCTCTCCAGTAGGGACGGCAGTTTCCGCGTCAGGCTCTGGACCATGCTCTGGACAACGAGAACTTCACGATAACCCTTATTATTAGCATGCAAATGCGAATCCCTACAATATTATTACATCTTCCCTGCCTAGACAATTATAATTTAACATAATGTGTCTTATTGATTCATCGTCAATGCATCAATCCTTCTCAGAGACAAAAATACCACAGTACTACCCCCGCGTTCTGGGCTACATCGAACTTGTTCGTTCAGGCCATATTGCACCTGTTTGCGGTAGGACGGAAAGCCACAGGATTCATCTCACCACGAGGGAACGAGGGGTCGAGGCTTCTCATCTCCCGAACACCTTCATGCTTTGGCAAGGTCTCTGATTGGTAGGATGCTACGTTCTGTTGTCCCTCCTTGCTTGGACGAGATACGATGGTAAGACATCATTGAGGCCTTCGATGGCACCGCATGTTCCATCCGATAATTTTCGCAAGAATTGACCGTTTAAGGATCCATCTAAGACAGAAAACTGCCATCCTGTCACAAAAAGTCCGCATGCCACGTTGTCGGATGAAGGATATCAGCGACTGTATGGCTCTGAGCTGGGGCAAAATTCAACCTTGCGGCCACAAAACAAGCCTTTCCCTGCTGCATAAGACTTAGCTGGATCGGGAGGTATCTCGCCTATTGATTGCTTTTTAGGATTAAAGCCAGGATCGTCCCACGATCCAATACATGAGTACAAGGGGTTTATCAAGATCCATGAGAATGACATGCTCATGGAATACTACTGTATTGTACAGTAGTTACAAACTGAACAAGCATGGTAACGACTATGGTTCTGATGAGCCCGAAATAGCCTGTGAAATCAAGTCAAGACCCCGCAAGGAGAAAGACTTCGGAAACATGTTTCCAAGTTGTCCCGACCCCCGGTCCCTGGCCCCCAAATCATCTGTACAGCAGTCTGGATTCGCGACACTTCTGGAGTCGGCGACTTGGCCTGAGCCTGTCGCTTGCATGCAAAGCATGAAGAAATACTGCATTTCTCTCGCGTGGCTCCTGCAAGAAGGGGTTATTGTATCTCCCGATTATTGGCCGATGTAATTGATCTCACGTATCTATCCTTTGACCAGAAGCCATATCACCGGAAGTCGACCATTCACATGGAGCGGCGTAGAGATACCTACAACAGATTACACATATCCGCAAATAGCTCACTTAAGCTCTGAACAAGACACATGGAGCCCTGGCAGATGATCCAAAGGCGCGGATCACCCAATAGTGGGGTCCTAATAAACTCACTCTTCCTTGGCCAAGAAACCTTGAGAGGTGTACAAGGGTGAGTTCATGGTCTGATGGGATTGGACGACACTACGATGTGGTAGCGATCCCTTCAAGGGCCTGAGGCAGCTCAGAAAGAGCCTCAAAGCCTTCCGTTTCAAAAATATACCCCCCTGAGGATAACAAGATTACTGGGAGGGATCGCATCAAATGATCGACGCGGGATGTCGGGACGTCCATTTGAAATGCCCAGAATCCGGGTAATTTATCCAAGCGCTAGGATCATGTGAGATGATTGAGGATTAAAGCCATTCCAAGAAGGGAGACCGAGTAGGAGACCAGGATACAGAATACGAAAATCAATAATTTGCGACTACAAAAGTCATTTTCTATCTCTCGACTCAATGCGATAGCTGTGTGTACTCTAATCAATTGGAACGCGATGCCACCCGCATCAGGCCCACATGGTCTCAAGCTCACCCCATCTGGACCGGTCAGTTTTTGGACAACAGTAATCGCTTTTTTTGATAACAAGATCTGGCTGCAGAGATCTAATTCGCTTGTCGCATCGTGCCAATTATTGAACGTGGCGTAGTGCACACCCTCCTTTCCTTCAGTCGAAGACGAGACCACCTTATTTTGTCGCAAAGTGCCATCAGAAGGAGCTAAACATGTATTGCTTCAAACTTTGTTTTGAAAGTCTGGAGGATATCAATAGTGGAGTTGTGCCGCGAGGAAGGCTTGCTATTTGACAAGCTTCATAAGCCAAGCCAAGCCAAGCGGGCCCTTAGTAAAGTCTGTGCTGTACCCACTCACTTGTATGTCGAAATGAAATGTTGCCACCTACATTACCTTAAGAGTGCGAAGCTTTTACTATGAAGCATTTTGAATTGATCAGTCGCAGACCGCACCAGAGTCGGTGTAACCACTTAGTATCTCATAACTTACTAAGTGGATTGCTTCTCGGTGAGGAGAATAATTTCTAGTCGGTGTGGAGTCTTGATATTTTTGATGCCACAACTCTGATCATTACCTTTAAAATGTTTATACACCCAAGGCAACGATGAAATGAGATGTGCAGGCGCCAGACAGCAGATGGAAGCTGAGAAGAATTTTCGATGCAGATACGTTACCTTCGCTGGCTGCTCACTGCATCCTCAAGTTACATCTCAATTGGCAATGGCCTACACCCGTGGTTTGAGCAGTCGACGTCGCGAGCAGATGATTCTGCAGTCATCATTATCATCGACAACCTCTTTCTGTCATTATGGAATTTGAGGGAAATGATTGGCTGGCATACGATACCGCTTTCACTGGCGGTGAAGCAAGTGGATGCTTGTCTCATCTCTCCACAAAAGATGCACGGCCACGGCGTTTCCGAAGCTAGCGAGCCAATCCTCCACTCCCATTCATCCCGTAGGTTCATAGGGCTAAGCGAGTTTAAGGGGTACAAAGGCCTCTCCAGCGAGTCTCATGTGTCCAAAAACATGCATGAGGCTGTGCTACATCAAAATACTGGACACAAACTGTCTTGTTGCAGACCATCAGCAAATCGAAGTTCTCTCCCACAAACATTGCAGTAATGACAGACGTAAGCCACACCGCTTTTGAGTTCTGACAACGGAGTACTCGATATCCGGCTTTAAGCTTGTTTGATCTTGACTAAGCATGCATATGTTAAGCAGCCGGCCGATTTCGATTCGACATTCAAGTCACATGTTGCTATGCGATGCTTTGTGATCTTTCCAATAGTCCAAAGTTTCCTGTTCGTACTACCTAATCTCTTTCATGTGCTGAATTACTTCAAGGAACGGCACGCGGGATTTGTGAAGCCATAAGGTGAGCAAGTTTGATTATAGTTCAACGGCATTTGGTCTCTGACGATTGACTTGGACTGCTCTTGGCCAACCAGTTGAAGAGCATTAAAATGACCTAGAGGATATACTTGGACGCCAAGCTTACGTTCAGAAAGGTAAGGCTGAAGGGACCTCTGGTTCGTCAGTGGTCCGTGAGCAACCCTAGCTTTGCTCATTTCAATCTCCGACAGCTTACAGGAGACCATTGCTTGTTCCGTACGGACAAAGGCTAAATTACTCACGCAAAAGCTTGGCACAACTGTTGGAGCCATCAATCTGGGACTGCTGCAATGGCTGCAAAGATCTCCTGCAGCAATTAAGGCACCGAATTAAGGGGTGGTGAGTCTGTCGGTGAAGAACCAGTAGAAACACAAAACATCATAGTAAGTGACAACATCTCGAGTCTGCCTTACAAGGTGGGAGCTCCCGCAACCAGGAGTCTTGGTCCTGGATGCCCTGCCCTGCCTCAATAATGCCTTCTTCTCCATAAACTTAATATGACGTGGTATTGCACATTATCGGCATAAAAGTGTGGAGAGCGCTATCTTGGGAAGAAAAGTTGGTAATAATGCAGAGGGATGGCTATGAAGCATGAAGTTATGACGAGAGGTTGCTGGACCTGCTGGACAACTCAACTGCGCCTTGCTGCGCCTCGTTTGAGAGGAAGTGAGGGGATCCTAAATTTAGGATTCGGTTAGGTGCCTGTGGCTGGGTGGATGTACGAAATGCTCATTGGCTATTGAACGACCACATCTGCAGCGAAGCAGTGAGTTGGGACGGTAGTTGGCGAATGGGAAGGGGTGCTGATGGTCCCTGAGAGTTGGGAAGGGGTGGCTCGGGTGGTGTCGGTTTGCGATACTGACCATTTTTGCTTTCTTTTTTCTTTTTTCTTTCCCCTTCCGACTGTCTGCTTTCCTGGATGCCTGCAACAGAAATCTGTCATGAGGTTTCGCTTGCAGGCTCCACTGTTGCAAACATCAATAATGACTATTTTTTGGTTCGTTTTTTTGCTGGAGATGGCGTTTGTTCGAGATCATCTCGCCGACCGACTACAAACACCGTACTAGCTAGGCCCCGATGGGAACTGGGAGATCAAAAGATGCCGAAAGGGCAGCTAAATGCGGAGATGGCATCAACCTGCCTGGCCTGGATCGTACGAGAGTTTTGCTACCGGTAGTGTTTTTTTTTTTTTTTCCTTTTCGTCCTCTCTCCCTGCACTTGGATGTTTGATCATCTGCAATGATTTGCTCTTTGGGGGTGATGGGCCAGATCTCTTCGTCTTAGGGCAAAACAAGCGAAAGAGCAAGGCCAAACCTTAATGCATTTTCCCCATTTCCCCCCCAAAACAGATAGCTTCAGAAGGGATGTTCCGGATCAGGTTGTGTCACACATCCTGTGCCTGTGCAAATCTGTGGGCTCTCCTTGGGATTTCGTCTCTCGGGTATGGACGTATCGCAGCAGCGCATTTCGAGGGGGGTTGTCGTCGCACAAACTCACAAAGCCCACGTTTATTTGAGATGAGATTCTGGGTAGGCCTGTATACCAGGCTCTTACTCGTCCATTCTACGATGATTAGCGGACCACTCACTCCTCTAGCCCTTTTCTGCTCACAGTCGGTGGACGCGAACTAGTGGTTGGGTCGCCCAGTGCGGTGGTGATGGTGGTGGTGGTGGTGCGCTGGTGCCAGACTCCTAGCTAGCTTTAGCTTCCCTCTCTCTCTGTCTTCCCCTGCTTCTGCTTTTTCGAACAAGGACCCAAGCAGAGGTGAGCGTGAGCCATACACATCCCCCCATCCAAAGCATTGCTCGACCCACGCCCAAATGAGGCTTTGCCAGTGCATATCACCACCCATGCGCAGTGGCATGCCAAGGGGGCACTGAAAATACTGTGCCAGGGAATTTTACAGGGTCCCCAAAGCCCTGGCAAGCCTCCGGGGTCCCCTGATCCTGGCTTGATCATCGCTCCGCCTTAAGATGGCTTCTCTGAGGTATGGTCGAATACAATTATAATCCGCATCCCAGATCGCCCCAATTTCATAAAAAAGCTATCATCGTACATTACAGCAACCGCACACACTCGCTACCTAGTTCATATATATATTGCTACCTGGACGCTACGACAAGGCATCGATATGCAAAACCTTTGCAACTAATCTCACCTTGTCTACATAATCGCAGTATCCCCAAGCTTCATCATCATCATCATCACCATCATCATCCTCCTCCTCCCCCACTTGACTCGGGGCTCACCCACTTGACCATCGCGTGTATATATTCTCCGCGCCTCGCCCTTCGCAAATTTTACCTCCTGTCTCAGATCAAATCAGATCATCTCATCCCGTTGCTATCCATTTCAGGCAAAGCCAGGCTCGCTACCGCCCGTGCAGAACGCTGTTAGAAGGGACAATTCATAAGAGCCAACAGTTCCCCTTCCCCAAGCGCGAGGAAACTAAACAACGCGGATCTCTTAGCATCCTTTACCACTCTGGAGTTTCCAACAGCATAAGGTACCATCTCTACGCTTTCATGGTTTGGCTTCACCACTAACATCTTTATAGTTGGCAATAGTGGTTTCCACTATAGACAGCAGCCAACCTCATCCTCTTCCATAATATCATAATGGCATCGATGGTAGATACCTCTTTCCATCTGGCCTCGCACCGAATGGGTCACGACCACGATGGATCAGATTTCTCGTTGTACCCAGAACCAACAGCAAGCATGTTCCCTCAACAACCATTTCCTGGGAACAATGCCAATCAGAACTTCGAGATGGGCGAAAACCTCTTTGCATACACAAGAGAGTCGTATACACCCAACACAGGATTCGAATCCCACGGGTTATACGCGACGGCGCATCAGTACGGCATGGAATCTCCAGAGCTACGAACAGCCCCCTCAAACTACTCAACTGCTTCTGGAGCTTCAGCAACATCCTCAAACATGGGATCACCACACTCGGTACAAAACCATACCGTCCCTGAATGGATGCCATCTGGTCTTGGACTGACCCCCGGAATCGTTCAGTTCGACAATTTTGCCCAGGGAAACGAGTACACGTTTACCCACTCAGGTATGGAAGAGTTTGCTACGGTAGAGTTCAATGCTGCCAAACCCAGCTTTTCTGTTGGTGAGTGCAACAACATTACTAGATCTCGTCAGCACGGTTCGATCTCCTCACAAACCAACACTGTTTCCTCTGTGTCTACTCTCGCTGCGTCTTCGAGGACAGGAGATATGAGAAGTCCTCCATCTAGATCAATGGCTTCGCCAACATCCCCTGTCAGCTCGAGAAAAGAATCTCGGAATGACTTTTATGCATCTCCTTCCACTTCATCTGTGTCATACTCTCCTATTTCTTCACGTCGACCGTCACAAGCTTTTAACCCATCATCCTTCGCATCTTCTGCCGCTGGTCGGTCTTCAGACCTGTCATCTACACCTCTTTCTGCGATTTCACAATCGTCATTCGCTTCCGAGTCCACGACTTTCTCAAATTATCATCAAACCTCTTTCTTTTCTCAGTCTAGTGGGAATTTTGTGGCTCCTCTTGAATCTTCTTGTCGGTTTCCTCTGTCTCTCCTGCGCTGCTTACACATCCTCTCGGATAAAGGGTTTATTGCTGACATTTCTACGGTAGATCCATCTATCCTATATTCCGGTCGCCCAGCATCCGCGACTCAATCTCATGATACATCCGCCTACCAACCACCCACATACCCAACCTCTCCACTGTCGCAACAATCGAGGAGTCCCATACCTCATTTAAAACAGGGCAGCCAGTCACCTTACCCGAACTCGTATAGTCAATACCCCTATCCAGGAGCAAGAAGACCCTCTGTTATCTCATATAGCAGCGACAACTTCAGCAGCGAAGAGTCACGAGAAAAGGGACGATGCACATACCCAGAGTGCGGAAAGACCTTCAAGGATCTGAAGGCACACATGCTCACTCACCAAAACGAACGGCCCGAGAAGTGCCCCATCCAGACATGTGACTATCATGTTAAGGGGTTCGCACGCAAATACGATAAGAATCGTCACACATTGACGCACTACAAGGGCACGATGGTGTGCGGATTCTGCCCAGGATCTGGATCCGCGGCAGAGAAATCTTTTAACCGTGCTGATGTCTTCAAGAGACATCTGACATCTGTTCACGCCGTTGAGCAGACCCCGCCTAATAGCCGGAAGAAGACCTCTTCCACCATCAATAGTGGAAAGAAGCTTTCCGGCTACGCGCCAGACGCAACTGGCAAGTGCTCGACTTGCTCGAGCACCTTTAACAATGCCCAGGACTTCTACGAGCATCTTGATGATTGCGTATTACGCATCGTGCAACAAGAGGAGCCTTCTGAGGCGATTAATGCTGCCCGTCTTGCCGAGGTTGAGCATGACAGTAATGTGCATGATACCCTCCGCAACAACTCGCTCCCAACCACCACCGCCACCTATTCCGCTGATGAAGATGAGGAAGATGATGAAATGGACGACTCGCAAGACGAGTCTTTCTCCTTGACGAAATCTCGCAAGGGGCGCTCCAATCCAAAGAATGGCGTCCAGAAGTCCCGTGGTCTCACGCACTCTAAAGGCGGAGTGACACTTCATACCAAGTCCCGCAAGCGGAGAAAGGATTACCCATCCAGCTGGGGCTGCCCAACTTCACAAATGAAGATGAAGAAGCGAGTTCTCTGCGTCTTTGATGGCCCCAGGCGGCTATGGAAAGACGATATGATGTTAGACACCGATTATGAGGTGCGAATGAAGTTGCAGGGCAATGAGCGGGCCTATGTTACCGACCTGGATGTGCAGACACTGCGGCGTGCGGACGCATTCCATGGCGCCACTGACGAGGAGAAGGGTCCGTGGGTCGCAGACGACCTCGCTGGCGTCGATTTGGAGAAGTTGATGGAAGTCAAGAGGGAGTCGTAGACGCCTCGCCCCCCATGTACGAGGAGCAGCAACAGTACATGCCAGTTGTTTGCCAGCTACGAAGACATGTGTTATGAACAAATTCTTATATACCTCATCACCCCCGCTTTTGGACACTGTTATAGGCGCAATTTGGGGAAGGGGTCACGCATTTTACGATACCACACCATTCTTATTCTTATATTCTACCTACTGGGACAACGGGTCAGGAAGACAAAAGTTCTTTCTAATTTTCTGTTGGATATGTTTCTTGTATGACAATATTTGCTGTGTCGTCTTATTTGTGTTGAGCGGATCATGGAATCATGTAATTTCTCTGATATGAGATTCTTGGACATGAGAGGATGGAAAGGAGCATCGGCAGGTCCGGTGGCCTGATGAATTGTGAGTGCATAGCGAGGAGCTGAGATATGCTAGACGTAAAGTAATTTGAAACGAGATTGCATCTCTTGATCACACATTCAGGCTTGTCCCTCATGATCTCCATTCAATTGTGATTTGTTAATATGCAGAAAGGCATGGTGGAGTTGACGTGTCGCGTCATCCATTTATTGTGGACTAGATACTCTATGGCCTGCTCGTCTTGTTCCTTTCTTATTCCCTTCTTCTCATCAACTCACGTCCGGAGTAGATGTCACCTGCGGAGATAGTCCGTAGGCAGTAGCTCGCGTTTAAATCCACATATCACTCGCGCAGAATGGCATGCATGGCTGCCGCTGCTGCTGCTGCTGAGGTACCACAGACCTGGATATCGGTCCTCTGGCGGCCCCTTGCGTCTCTAGCCTTTCCCAGCGCGCCATCGGCCGAGCCAATTTTTCCCATGTGTTCGTGCCCGTTCTCTCTCAGCCTTGGATACCACTTGGGCGGGCGGAGCGCGGCTGAACCAGAGACTTGGGATTCTATCGCACCCCTGTACATTCACCGCTCGGTCCATTTCCTATACTGTGTTGTGTCTCCGTTGCTGCCGTCCCCCCAGTTCCGCAAGGCATCCAGCCATATATGCAGGTTGTTGTAGCCTTGTCACAATTCCACTGCAATGGGTGCCACCATTAATTCCATGGTGGTCCTCGCCGTATCTTACTTTTCGGTCGTCTCGGTCAGTCTTCTCAGTACCGCGACAACCAACCATCTCTTCCGCTCCGTGATATCCTCAATTCCCCTGTCCTCTGTCCATTCCCGCTCTCTACCGCCGGCCTCCCTCTCCCAAATTCGCTCAATTTCCAGCCCCAAACCCTGCAATTGCTCCCTCTTGAAGAAACCACTCATCTTCTCCCTCCCGGTATGGAATCCCGCAACAACCCACGCCTTGCCATCTTCCTTCAGGAACCACCTGATGCTCCTGAGCAAATTCTCGTGCTGGTGCGGCATCCAGAGGCAGTCTGCCACGATGATCCTATCAAACATTTCTTTATGCATGACTGAAAAGGGATCGGTAAGGACGCCCCACTCGTGGCCTTCGACACTGGCGAAGGCAGGAGGTGAGGGCTCACGGGAGGTGATGTTGCGGCCGACGTTGACCTTAATGTTAGCCAAGATTTCCGGTGCTGGATAATCGGTTATTAGCACGCGGGAGGCGCCTCTTAGGGTTGCTGCTATGCCAGCGAGACCTGTACCGGCTCCGAGCTCAAGAACGGAGAGATTCTGGACGGAGAAATCTACCGTAATGTCACCAGGACTTCCTTGTGTGCTTCCGCTGCCAAGCTCGCTCTTCTCATCGTACCCATTGTATTCCGCGTCGGCATTAACGGAGGCTTGTGTGGGATTTGAGGTTGCTCCATTGTCGGTGATAGCCTGGAGAGCAAATGGGGGACAGGTAATGGTTCCTTCCTCGATGAAAACCGCGAGCAATACGGCGGCATTCCACACGAAGTGGCTGAACAATGATGTGTTGCGCGCCGCCGGGTCTGCGAGAGCGAGGTGGATGTCCCCTAAGACCGCAGATTGGTAGATGACGGATGTAGAAGCGTCGCCATGTTGGTTTGTGATATCGTCTGGGAATATGACCTGTTTCATATCAGCTTCGTTTCTTCGGCAACTAATTATTGCAAACAGGAGGGACGCAACGAGGGGAAAGATTCAGCTCACACCCAAGGAAGAAGAGAGGTAATCTTCTGGTTCGTTGTTGGCATCGCTCTCGTCTGATAGTCGTATGCGATCGGTAAGGAAACTTGACATCTTGAACCCGGGTACGTTAGACACCTTGACTTCAAAGACTAGAATGGGCTTTGGAAAGGATGGAGGGGCCAAGGTAAACAGAAAATGTGTGCCCCTCAATTTACTTGGCATGGCGGAAAGCATCACGGTCGCCTTACCCAGTGCCCGCGGGATCCCAAAATCCGGGAAATTCGAAACATAGCGCGGAAACGATGCACTCTGGTCGCTCGATATATAAAATCAAAACCGCGAGCTCCTATTGCACAAATGATATTGATGGTTGGACTCCACATAGCTGGTTGATCTGAACTGCGAATAGGGTCAGCTTCTTGATACACATAAATCGAAGCGGAATTAGGATATACTAGGCCAGGGGGTATCATATCATCCATTCATGTCTCATACCTCGTGAGAGGTGCTGTCTATGCTAAATGCAGCAGATACGCGCAAAACCTAGTTGTACATATGCATCCTAGTTCTCATCTAGCCCATATCGCCTTTTCCAGATGATCCAGGCACGTTCCATCTCTAAATTCTTTTTTTCATCGTAGTTATACACGTGCTGCCTGTATCTCACCTCCTGCTCGCGCTCCAAGCAAATAAGCTGTTTTACGTTGCGGTATCAACCATGATCCGGACTTCGCCATCCATCCAATCGGCATCCTTGATTGCCTCGAGGGCAGCAGACCACGACGCCTCGTCATTGACATCGATCACACCGGTAGGGCCAGAAACCTTGACGTCCTTGTAAGAGTGGCCATCGTCAATGATGATGTCGATGAATTGAAGGAGATCATGAAAATTTTCTCCATTGTCAGTGTTGAATGGCACTTTGGGCAATATACGGCGACCGCTTTGAAGGACGTTGAGCCAGCAGTCTGGGAATCTGGGCGAGGTGCTTTGGACAGAGACGACGGAAGTGGCCCTTATTAGTGACGCGGAGACAATACTAGTATTGGATGGTAGTGTGCTGGCAGCAATGCTTTCTTGTCCACGAGATATCTGGCCCAAATCTTCATCCGGCTTCAGGGTCTTTGAAGAAGGGGGGGGGGACCCTTGCGTGAAGCTTTCGGCATCTGGGCTAGGAGACATGCTCTGTTCCTCGCTACTACTCTCAATACCCTTGAGCTTGTTCAACAAGCTTCTTGCGTCGACAACTTTTGGCTTCTTCGATTTGATAGAAGCTGCTTTGTAGCCTCTTTCCCGTTTCTCCCGTTGTGCTGTCGCATAGAGACGTTGTTTCTCGTTCGTAACCATTCGACGCATAAGACCAACCATAGAATGGGCAATACTGTCACTGATTAGTAACTAGTGTAGAAGCATGCTTCCAAATTATGTACTCTTCCTTCGACTCAGGCCATATATATGTTCGATTGGCTATTTCATTCTTTTCACCCCAGAACTCTTCTCCCCAACCGCCCTCTACTAGGAACTTAGTTGTGACTTCGAAGAGTCTGACTTTATTAACATCGACTTGGGGGCTTTCCTTCCTGCCAACCATATTGAATCGTTCGGGATGTTCTGGGTCTAGCATGAATTGCTTGCACAATGGCTGAAGTCTGAGAAAATCCTCAGGGCTGATTTGTAGGGTTTCATTCAATTCAGACATGGGCGTACCTATATAGAAAGGCGTCAGTACAGGCCGAGTTATACATTATAGATAGGCAGCTGCGCGATTGAGAGGAAATTGCGAAGCTATAACTTACGAATATATCTTGCTCCGCCGACTCCAGCATCTCTTACCCTCACCATTTCTGCGGTGGACTTCCCGTGTTTCTTGAGCAAGGTATCGCTGGAATGAATTGTAATCTGCTGTAGGGGTGATTCTTGTGTTTGATCTCCGTCGGCAGTCTCGATTGTTTTTCTCAGCCGTTTGCTCACTTGTAATTCACCTCCCAGCTTGCGCTTCGTTGGAGATGTCGCACGAAAGGATGTCTCTGGTGTAGGCGAATATGATAGTCCTAATTCTCTAGAATTGGCAAGAGTTACTTGTATGGCATTTGGTCCAATAGGTAGAGGAGTATTAGCTGACGCCAAATCGGTCAATTGATTCGAGATATCGATGGGCAAGACTGCAAAAGAGTCAGGATGGAATTGTGCAGAGAAAGCATGGAAACCCTCACTACTAATTTCACCGTTATTTTCGGCGTAGGGCGGCGAGATCGCCTGGCCATGTTCTTTGCCGCTGGCCATTTCGGCTATGTTGCGATTTGCAAATGTAAGCTATGTTTGCGGTGCTTTCAAAATCGCAATTCGGTATGGACGAATTGTAAAGTGGAGGGGAGAACCTGAAGTGGGGATTCTTTTTGCAAGACGAGCTCTTATCAATACTTGGCGCGCCTTATCTACATGTGATGCGGCTTACGAGAGCGCAAGTGCGTCAGCCCGCGTTTCCCGCTCCTTTTGGATGCCGCTGCGCCCGGGATGCTCACTTACCACTTATTTCACCACGACAGCCAATTCATATTTCTTTCAGCTGATTGCAAGACCCATGAAACAATATGATAGCTACTTTGTCGCTCGTCGGCAGCGAAATATTCGCTAGTACAGCCCTCATTGTTATAAGCTTCGCCGTCCTGCTCCTGCTTCGCCATTATCTTCCCCTCCGTACCACGCCTCTTTATGTCCTGATCCCAATATTTTTCGCTCTATGGTTGCCCGCGAGCATAGTATTACTTGTGCCGATTGATCTCGCGTCAACCGCAAGAGATCATGATGCTGGAAGTAGAGGGATAGTCTTGCCCGACCGTCTCCTCCTGGTCAGCTGGCGCATTAGTTATTGGTTGACATTTGCATTGACATGGTATTGCATCTCACACATATATGTTTCTTCTTAAGCTAACAAGTTTCAGGTTCATTTGTCCCTTCCTCGGCGAATACATTGATTCTGGACATCGTGAGCCCAAGGGCCGATTACTATTTTCGTTGAAGGAAAATGCGCGATACCAGGCAATTATAATAGCAAGCTGTATAGCAGGGGCAATATATGTATTCATATATGCAGGCTTTCACACTCAATCAGTAAAGTCGCTGGTAATGGCTTTGTCATATTGCTGGGGTTTAGCCTTGGCTATTTATTTGATGGGTCATGGACTAGTCGCTATACCCAGATTGTTATTCAGAAACGCTAGCATCAGTGGAAGGTTACGCCGCATCCAAGGGAATGCTGCCAAGGTTCACGAGAAAATGGAAGACGCAATACAGAATTTGGAGGATCTAGAAGCACAAGTTGCTGCACTTGCCAGCCGGAAAACTGGGTCTGCAGCCTTGTTTCAAGACTGGATTGAGGAGCTGGCCGAGGATTCGCATCTCCCAGAATCACGTCCTCGAACGATAACAAGAAGGATGTCAATGCCCGTTGTTAACGTGCCGAATGTTATAACGGAACAATATTTAGCAGATCTGAGTCGCAAGGTTACAAGAGCAAGACACAGTAGAACAAGATATATTGATGAGTGGGATCGGCTTCTAAATGATGCCGTAAAAGTCCAGGCTACTCTTGACTCAGCAGCATCAAAGAAGATTGAAATCGGCCATGCGTCACCACACTCTTCGTTCTTGGACCGATACACTATTCACACGCCGTATACTCGGTACTTGTATCAGTATTTTGTTGTTCCTTATACACGAGTGTTCTTAGGTTTCTTCCTCTCGTTTGCATCAATCTGCATCATTTGGTCCGAGATCACCAAGCCAATCAACGAGTACATTTCGATTATCTTTCTTACGGTAGTCCACCATCCAGAAAGCGAGAAAGGCCAGATAGGTTTCGCTGGACAAGTCATCGCATCATTATGGATACTATACATGTGCGCAGCAGCTCTGTATTCTCTGACAGAAGTCAAAGTTTGGAGAGGTAGGGCGCTAGTAAAGAGGAATACACATGGCGAGAGTGCTATGTGGTACGCCATGCAAGTAGCAAAGTTGTCTGTGCCACTGTCGTTCAATTTCTTGACCTTTCTTCCGAAAGAGATTAGGGAAGAGACGGTGTTCCATAAGTTCCTCGGCGTTTTGATTAATCTTACACCCATTGGAGAGGGATTCGACTCACTCTTTCCAATTTTCATCCTGGTGCCGGTATTTGCTACACTCTTCAATCTGTATGGAAAGGTGAAGAAGTTAGTGGGCTTCGGAGGAGTCATTGATGACGAAGATGAAGAGAATGAAACTGGATATGGCACAGGGTCGTGGCGTGAGGGGCGGGATCTCATTGAACGAGAGCTCGGCGATTCATCTTTGAGCCGACTAGCTGACAGCTCTGCTGATCGGCGCACTCATGCCCCCAACAACCCAAATAATAGAGCAGCACCAATACTTTCTGTACCTCCAGCAGAAAGAAACCGCACACTAGGTCAACCCTCAACAACCAGAGCAGCTTCTGCAGCCCAGCCGCGAAGAGATCACGTAGAGGATGAGAATTTCTTTGAAGCATTCGGACATCGTGTTAAAAACACATTCGAAACAGTCCAGACTCCAAAGTGGCTTCAGAATGTGGGAGAGGGCATCAAGCGTCCGAAATGGATGGGAGGTAATGATGGCGTATCAGAGGCGGCTCCGGGCCCGAGCCGTGACTTCATGAGCTGGTTTGGAGGGAGGCAGGAGGGCAGAGTTAGGTTGTAGGTCTTGTGTCAGAAATGGATTGGAGCATAGCGGATGGAGTTTAGATCTTGGTGTTTCAATGTCATGATACCGCAGCAGGATATAGGTTTGCATACAGCTTAATACAGTAATATTATTTCGACTTAACGATATAAAAGAGGATCTAATCACAAGTTTTGTAAATGGAGAGAGTATTTGCTTATGTAATAAAGCTTCTAAACATAAGTTAAGGTTTCTATTTAAGCCCCTGCACCTTTCGCGGGCCGAACCTAGCGCTCAATCTTATTTCTCATTCGGGAAATTCCCAACGACAAATCTACGCGTTGTTCCAACCTGGCGTATCTCGAGCACTTTGATGTACTTTATTGCGTATTGGATGACGTTCTCCATTGCGCCCCGTTAGTTTCACAACCTCTTCTATTCTCTCATGCCAAAGGTAAAACAATGTTCATACATGGGATCTTTTCCTTCCTAAGTGCAGCTTTTGCATTATACTTGTCCGTGCTCTGAACCGGGACACATTTTACTGCACAGTAGCTTTTTTGTAGTAGTGAATTTAAGTTGTTTTTGCCTTAGTTTCTTTTTGATGCGCTATGGAATACATGTGACCTTTTAAGTTTTGACTTAATCAAGTCGGTTTGCGTTAGTTCGGAAGCTTCGGGCTTAGGTCTCCAAGCTTACGGGAACGGTTCGTCTTAGTGCCGGTGGCTGGAAAGGAAGGCAATGAGAAGTTCGTCTGAGATCGTATTTGGGGAGATATATTCATGAACTGATGCTTCTGCTGGAATATTTGGAATGTCTGGGAGGATCGTCATGATCAGATTTCTCCTGTGAGAGATTTTAAGACGCAACATCGTGGGGACCTAGCAGGACCAGCTGTCTTGACCTAAATCTGTAATCAGTCAAGATAAAAATAGCTAGTACTAGTCTCACTTGCAAGGATCTATAGCATCTACCAACATTAGACTATCGCGTAGGTTCTAGACTCGGTGAAATCCTAATTATCGCAAGACCTAACTAGTTGAGATTCGCGAAATAAATTTGAATCTGAACTGAAAGTACCTATATCTACCAGGGAAACCCCCCCTCTCTTCAACTTCTTCTCTTCACACCTCACAAACAATACCTATTTCTGTTCGATTTTGCTCTACAACGCGCCGTGCTTGAACCGTGCTTGAAAAGCTCAGCTCGACCACTCGTATCTGATTCAACTGAACTTCACACAGCAAATCATCATCTGAAACACATCCTCGTGCTCCCGATACTTATCAAGAGCAATCGGAATTATTCATTCTGCAAGCTTCTCATCGCGGCAATCCGAAGACCTGCTTTGGTGAGTCACAGGACTGGTGTTCGAGCCATTTGAATTTTGGCTGACTTAAACTTAAGCACTAAAAATTACCGGTCGGTCACTAGGCGCCTCTAGTTTCTTGAGGATTGCATATCTTCTCTGAAATAGTTAACTGGCATATTTGCATCAAGCACTTTGCCCAATCTACTTATTGATTTATTGAAAGTTCATTACTTCTTATTCAACCACGCAAACTTCTAGACATAGATCTACAACATGTCCAACTCATCCCAGCAGACTTCAGTGTCCTCAGAGGCTCCTGCAAAGTTCACAGCTGAGCAAATCGCACATATCCGAGAAAAAGGCACTCCTGAGATGGTCGAGCTCGCCGAAACCTCCGCGGCACCATTTACCGAGAACAACATCACCTGTGCGATTTGCTATCAACCATACTACTGTCCAAATGAAGACGGTGATGTGGAGGAGCGTGAGCTGATCTGCCCAAGGAACAACCATTATGTCGGTGAGGAGTGCTGGAAGCAGTGGGTTGCAAGAGTAGGCACCGAAGAGCTCTCGTGCGTACTTTGCAGAGACCTCATTAGACCCGCCATGCCGCGAAATGATCTGAATAGGCTCGTTGGTCGACTTACGTCCCTCGGAATGACCCCGCAACAGAGCGAGCGCCTTGTTAGGATGCGGGCATATGGAGTAGAGCCAGAACCCCAATTCACCCCTGAGGGGGAGGAGGCGAGAGGGATGGCGTATGTGCAGTCCCTCGATGTCAATAGCATTGACTTTGAAGATGATATCGATGATGATGATCTCCCTGAGGAGTATTCCTCGTTAGGTTACCAGGAGGCATTTCTTGTTGCTGAAAGATCTGTCACTCGATCTTTTGAGACAGAAGCCCTCGCTTCAACCTTGGATGCCTTCAACGAGCATATCGGCCAAACTTCCATGGACACCCGTCAAGAAAATGGCTCGCAAATGCCAGTTTCTGTAGGAAATCCTGCCCCGCCATCTCTGGGGGCTCCCGCCAATGTTTCGAACGTCAACTTCAACCTTGATGCAGACCCTTATAGCTACATTAGAGCTACCATGCGTATATCTCAGCCGATGAACAATCTGTTTGATACGGCAGCTGCTAGACCAGATCATCCACCAATTCAAATTCATCATCGACTCTGGGATGGTCCAGAACAGCAGGCAGGAACATTACTACAAGCATCTGCGATCCACCAACGAGCAAGAGACCCACATGAACCTCTGAGGCGACTGTTATCACAACATCAACCACGCCAGCTCATGCGCGAGATGTATCATGAAAGACAGCAACATCCAGATTTGGAACTAGAACTCGCCATATCACAAATGCAAGCATGGGCAGAACATCGTCCATTGGAAGGAAGCCTGGAGTCGCAGCAGAGAACGCGCGAGCTTCGTCCCCAGGGCCAAGAGACCGCAAGGGAATTGGAGAGATGGAGAGGTCCTCTACGGGGTAGGACGGACCCGGCTAGGAGTCCGGTACGAGGCAGAACCCCCACGCGTGAAAGAACAGCTCGCTCTGGGAATTCGGCACGTGGCAGGAGTCGCATACGTCGCGGATCCACATAGATACTAGTCTAATCGCCAACTTCTCACTTGTATTGAACCACCTTTAACGCGGCCGATGATTCAAGGACTTGCTTTCGCCCACGAATCATGCATCATACATCATCCATAAAAAAAACCTCGTAAGAACACTGAAAAAAAGCCCTTTGCTATTCCCTGATTACGGGAAACATCAAACCGACAGCCATCAAGAAACAAAACGTCAAAGACAGTCGCTTGGAAATCTGGCCGCCTTTTTGTATAGAATGATACTGTGTGGGGCAACGAACGAGGACTAGGATGGCGCGAAACATCTGTTGGGAGTCAAGAAAGTTGGCATGTCTGTAGATTATTTAATTATGGTTTGCAGGCAACGGGTGTCTGATTTATTGAGTGATATATGTGATGGAAGTAGTCAATTAGAAGCAGCTGGTGAATTAAAATCTCCCCGAACCTTTTCTTTCTGAGCGAAAAGTGAGCTATGCCTTGCATTAGTGGTTGCGAGTGTTGATTAAAGACAGCGGGTATCGTTCTCTTACTGAGATTTTATGAATATCGCGGGTGAAACAAAGAGAGAGAAAAGATGCGAGGATCATGCATCTGAAGAAACACACTGCATACTATAATTGGGCAAGGGCCTTGGCTTCTAAGTTCTGTGCACCCGCACCTGAGAGAACAAGCTTCGTGTTGGGCATTACTCTATCACCTTGGGGTATAGTACAACCGGAAGCACAACCCTCCGATAGTCATCAAGAGGGAATGAATCCGGACTAATCCAAACAGTCCTTTGCTTTAATACTGCTACAATCCACAAGTGGTCCTACTTAACAAACACCAAGACACCATTATTTCAGGTCATAATTCTCCGCCAAAAATGCACACATCCGTGAACCTCAAACCCCAACCATGCGTTCGAATATGTAAAATGCTTTATACAGCCAACAACTCCTTCCATGCAACAGAGATAAATAGAATTGGGTCAAGGCAGCCGTGAAGTCGTAGTCCGAATTTTAGAGAGGAACTAAAAGGCGGCTTAAAACGATCGAGAGTAGTCGCTCTGGCGCATCAGATCTAATAACGAATCTGCCGCTGTCTTCTGTTTGACGATGCTACTTGTTAAATCTCTGCCCGACGGGTCCTTCCTGGTTGGGCTTTCTCTAGCCAGACGACCTGCAATATCCTCTCTCTGACGCGGTAGCAGTGGCGTGACCAGCTCCTCTTTACGAGGCGAAATATTGCTCCCACTTACTATTTCCAGATAACGCGGTGGCGGCGACGATGGCATATGCGTAGCAGGGTGCGCCGTCTCTGAAGATGGTCTTCTGATCCTGATATCTGGGATTGTATCTGGAAGAGGTGTGCGTGGCTTGCCGGTGGTGAGGGAAGGGGAGAAACGCGGATGGTTGGATGGCTTTGAGGTCTTGGTCTCGAGCCGAAGTTGAGAGAGAGGGACATTAATTTGCTTTGTTTCGACTTTGTAGTTGGCGAGCCGCAGACGGAGTTTCATGGCTTCGGCTCGTTGGCGAAGTTCGTTTCGAGGGATGGTTCGAGGATGAGGAGAGTCTGGTTCCGTGACTAGACAGTTCAATTAGTTTGACTGTATATCCAGGGGCGCTGGTTCTAGTTGGCTGCACTTCAAAACTACTCACCGGCTGTAAGTTGTGTGATATTGTAAGACGTGTCTGCGGTAGAAGAGGCAGGTGATGAGGAGGGCTCCAGTAATGGTCCATTGCTCCGTCGTCTCTTTGCTGGAGATGATTCGGCGGAACATGCTTCTACTTGCGGCCGTTTACCGATAACTCCATCTTTTTGCTGCATTTCTAAATCAAACTTGTAGGGCTTATATGACTTCCTCTATCAGATGCATGTTAAAACGTGTAGATATTTAGAGTGCATGGCTTGGGGGTAGTCTGAATATACTAACTGGAGATAGAGTTGAGTTGACGTTTAGGTCAGAGAGCACGCGACGCGCCGGCGATTGAGTAGTGGCCATGATCAAGGTTTTCCCTGCAGATTCTCGAGTTTCCGCGGATGTGTAGGGAATACTTTGCTCTCGCGGAACACTAGCAAGCAGAGCAGAGCAAGAAGTCCTGTTGTTTTAGACGCGATGGTGTAGATTAGAGGAACGAGAATGATTGTTCCACAACAGAGAGTCTAAAAACCGAGAGGATTTTGCTGTAATAATCGAAGTTGAAAGGATTGGATTTTAGGAAACTGTATTTATGATCTCGTACTTTCAAGTCTTTGGATCTTTGAATGTTGATCGCGTTCTGTCGCGTATAAATAATATTGATATTGGACCGAGGCGCCAAGCCGGGGCTACTACAGGGCTTGACTGATATCAGGGGGCTAGCATTCTGCCCCTCGACCTACATATCCTAATTACTATTTCGCGTTACTCTCCTTGGACAACAATGGACCGCGTAAAGGGGGAGTGGCCGTCCATTATTTGCTATGGTAAAGTTTGCCAGGCATATAGAGTTAGGATCGAGCCCAGTGGTGCAGCACAGTTGCCTAATATTTCAACTAGAGGCAGCCACTTTTGACCTTTGCGGGGTATAAGCACATCGCGTTATTGCTGTCCTTTCACGTTTCCTTCTATTTTCAATCATGCTGGTCGCTGTCTATTAACTGCATTGCATTGCACACAATCGCAACCTCATCTAGTAAAAATGACATCTAAACATCCACCCTTTTCTCTAGACGAGTTGGATATAGGACAATCGAAATTCATTTTGCCTAGAGAAATTTGTTCGTATTGCAAATAATATGACCAAATGTGGCTAACTTGTCCAGGCTATTTCTTCAAACTCCCAGTCGAACTAAGACTCCAAATCTACCAACTGGTGCTCCCTACCGATAAATTATTTATTTATCGACTCACTCCAGACTATCGTGAACTTGATCTTGCTCTACTGGCAACTTGCAAACAAATTTCCAAAGAGGCATATTCCGTGTTTGTTTCCAATAACAAATTCCATATTTACGAGCTCCCGGATTTTTGCTCTGATACTAGTCGCACATTTTTCAATCATGTACGCGAAATGACTGTCATGTGGACTTACCAAAAACGGCGTACTAAAAGCCGGCTGAACTCAGCAAATATACGAGATCTTTTCAAGTGTTCCAGACTCCATACGATCCATGTCGACCTTTGCTGTTTTCGACGCGACGAAATATTCGACCGCTTCCCAAAAAGATATCAAGAACAAGGATCCATGGATGTTTTCATCGAGCATGGGGTTCTTGGAGTGCTGTATGCGATCCCAGGAATTAAGAGACTGATCTTCGAGAAAGCATATAAGGAAGCACCGCCTGAATTTATCGCCTTGGGGAGATATATGACGGCGCAAATCGCTTCGCTCAGGTCTCAAGGTTAGTTCCTTGGTAAGAGCTTTTGAATGACTAAACTCACGATGGGTTAGTCTCATATGTTGCTCCTTCAGAAGAAGACATAGTATCTATTTTGGAAGGCCTTTAACGAAGCAGATGAGAAGTTAGACGACACAGGCGTTGAGCCTTGATTTCGGGAGTCCACCACCAACTCGGTCGTGCCCAGCTAAGTATTATATCTGTAACAGACCGATTCATTCGTTTCATGTGAAAAATTACTTGAACTATGGGTATTATTCATGATGTTTGCGCTATATCCTCAGCATTGGAGGGACTATTTGAAGAGTTTATTCAGTATATCAGAATGTCACATGATAGCTATTGTCATCTCTTCAGTTAGGTATTGATATATTCTTGAAGCTTATGTATTGCAATGCTTTCGCCTACCAAGATGTTGGACTGAATTAACACTCATACTTGCTCCTTTTTCGCCAAGGGATCCTTGGCCAAAGGAAGATTGAGTCATTTTGGCATCGCCGGATATCGATCTCTGCTGTCTGCTGGTCAACATCCGCATCCAAATTCACATTTCACATCCCAAATTGGAAAGCGGCTACTGGAAGTGGTTAGAAATTGCAATTGCATTAAATGCCTATACCGTGGATGTGAGATCAAAGATATCGTGCTCCCAACTCCGGCCACCATACCTATTTAGTACAAGCCACCCTCGTAGCAAATGTGAGAAACATACACAGGATGAAAATATAATACAAATATGCGTCGAAAACGGAAATGGTTTTCTCATCCCAAAGATACGACCGGCGGCAATGAGTCCATGATGATCGTGCCTGGCACGGACCCGATTTGGTTGGACTGAATAGCATCCTCCATGACCAAAACTATTGGCACAGTCACCGCCCAGGCCGCTAAAATACATCTCAGCAACTCGCCGCACTGATCTAGTGAGACGGTGCCGTTCGCTTTTATTGAGCTGGTGATGTCAGAAACGGTCTTGCCTAAATCTTGATCAACCAGTGTTTGCTCTGAAGAAGTTCGGCCTGTCATAGGTTTGACATGAGCGCGATACACACGGTCCAAGGTTATATCAGCCTTTTCAAAGACTTTTTCCATACTTTGCATACCTGAACTTGGTCGTGGAAGTGTCTTTTCATGAATAATGGCCACTAAGCATTCGAGGAGGTTCATATAACGGGCAAACACCGCTGCCGCATCTCGAGGATTGCTGGCGGTAGATGGAAACGTGTAGGTAACATAAACTTTAGCTTCACATCTTTTGGCAACTTCCGACCCAAAAAGTGAGAGTCCACGGTCTTTCGTTTGCACATGCAGTTCGTCGATCAATGCCTCAAGATTCTGGATACACTCCAGAATACTGGTTCCTGCAACCGTGTATTTCACGGCTTCCTTGACATTTGGATGTGCTTGAGGGACTAAACCGCCAAACGCGACACCAGCGATAAGACGCGACCACGCAACTTCAATATGGGCATGAGCATCGAATATAGCCCCAGGCGTGTCTTGGACGTTGTCTTTCAAGCCATAGTACGCATCTACCGCCTTCTCCGCTGGTAGACGGCGTAGAAACTCCAAGGAGCGACCACCATAGGATCTTTCGTCAATAATGCACCGACCTGATTTGACACCGTTGAGAACAGAATCTGTCATGTAAACACATTTTACCCAGCTTGGGCTTTCCATGAAAGGTATAGTCCCACAAGCCAAGTGTTTAGCCATCAGAAATGTGTACCCTGACCCCACGGAAGGTGCGTGTCGCGGTATACGAGTGCCCTTGATTAGAGAGAGCATCCAATTGGCATCAGTGTGAATAAGATCAGAAGTGAGCCCAAAAGGTCCAATACCCGAATAGTGAAGGCCATGGGCACTCCGCTCGACTCTCATCCCAGTCATTAAGGCTAGAGCAACGAACTCTTCCCTGCTCACAGAAATACTGGGCTTTTTACCGGACACTATGATCGCTTTTCGTTTCGTCAGTCCATGTTCGTTACCAAGAGATGTGAAGCTGGAAGTGGGTGCGGTGCCAGATGGAGTCGTTGTCACTTGCGGAAGTTTGCGCACACAGCTGACGAGTTTTTCGAGTCTTAACAAGCGATGACGAGCCTCAAAGTACTCAGATGAATGGCAATGCCTGTTATTGGACCTTTTAATGGAGTTAAAAATCCCCATAACGAGCTCATCCTGTTTCCAAGCCTTTGGTAAATCCTGATAGGCTAATTCCTCGAATACAGATTCGTATAGAGGGACCCAAGTAAGATCTGTTTGAAGATCATTCATGTGGTCCAAGCTAGAGCTTGTCCAAAGTCCTTGGTCTGCGGCTTCAAAAAGCCCCTCTAGGCTTGGCATCATGAGGACTGGGGTGTTTCTTCCTAACAAAAAGTGAAAGACGTTTGGACGTTTCTTGCGAAAGCAGCCCATACGGCTGATAGAAGTTGTTGCGTATCTTTCATCATTTTCACGCACTCGACGGATTCGCTCTGTGGCAAAAGTCACGACCGCGGCAATCACAGCTAACAGGCCAAGTCCTGTCAGAATTGTTTGTACCAAATCGAGGTTCCCACCGTTATCCATTTTGAAATTGATGGTTGGAACTTTATCATGAAATTTAGTTCATATATAGATTCCAGGAAAAGAATGGAGTGCTGAAAGCGGAAAAGGGTTCATTGCTATATAACTTGTTTAGTCGCTTGGTCACACAAGGACTCAGCTAAACAACTCACCGAGCAGAGCCTCCCATAGCCTCATCTGACACCCAATCCAGGAGCAAGCACCCGAATCACGCAATATTTAGATCGCCATCGGAGCCTGCAGCGACACGCACAGCTGATCAAAGCGGGAGAAGTGAAGGAGCAAACTGGTCATGTTTCTCTCTAAGGTTAAGTAAGGTAGACTTAGGCGGCTCTTGGGCAGAAATAGCGCGAGGCTGATACCATGTAGCGGCTTTCAAAGAGGCGATCATATTAATCAGGGCATTCGGATGGACGCGGGAAGTTGTCCTTCGTAGGTGGACGCAACATAGAATCGCATCTACGCAGGTGGAGAGGGGTCACGTTTTCGCCAAGTATTACATAAACTGTAGCATTCTCTCATCGGCCAATACTCAGGAAGCTCCTCCGCATTATCTCAAATACCCCGCTGGGATACCATTTTTGCCTTAACATTTTCAACTTCTGCAACCTTTCTGGTCCTCGATACCGTCGTTCAACAGGTCAACGCGAATGCAATTAGAATAACCAATAAAGTCCCCTCAGCTTGTCCAATGCACATTGCAGCCAGTGCGCGCTTTTCAAAATCTGCCATTGTTTCATGGTTTTCTTCTTGCAATACCACGCAAAAACAATTCCAGCTTACATGCTATCTATTTAATTTACTAAAGCATACTCGGCAGTATCAGGATTCGGGGTATGCCATTCAAAGCATACCCGGTGGCAACCGCATCCGGAATTTTCGTAATAACCCCTTTAAACAGACTAATGACCTTGAGAAAGTTTTCGGTCTTGCATTCCTTAATTCCTGCCAAGCTGAAACTTTTGTAGTCACCATTTACACACGCGTAGTCCAATGAGTCGCTGACATTAGGCCACAAAGGAGTAGAACCTATCGACATCATTGGCTTAAAATCAGTTAAAGTTTGAAATACTTGCGGTCCAAGCTCTGGGTCGCTAAAAAAAAGTGGTGCAACTGCAAGAACCGGCTGACAAGCCGGAGGCGCCAATACCATGACCATACCAGCCGTTTTGTGCTTGGTAGAAGTTATTATGCTCTTGAGAGCTTTACGTACCTCTTCAGCTTTGATCCAGCGAATACATGAACTGGCCGCTCCAATGCGCACCGGTTGGCGTCCCAACTAAAGACAAAGGATATGTCTTGAGGGTCAATTCCGAAACCACACCGAAAAACTGACCGGCGCCTTTGATTGCCCACAGCAAGTTTGGCTCACTTTCTACAGTTGTAGTGATTAATCTGCCATCAGCAGTGACAACTCTGGCACCAATTATTTGGCTGCAGGCAAACCCGATCACAGCCAGAAGCATGTTGGTACTACGCCAACGCAGTAGGGAATCACACCAACTGTGTTCCCATCACCAACAGCCACGAAGGAGGTGTCAGTAATTAAATGTAACTAAGAGAATTGGTTATTACCTGTACATGTCCCTGCGTCGGCCAAAGCTGTAGCAAGCTCCTTCATCAAGGCAGCGCCAACAACCTTGGCTGTGTCTTGTTCAGGAAAAACCGTAATAGATTTATTTAGCCCCATATCAAGTACGAAATCTTCCGAGTCGATCGCTGACCAAGGCTATGACCGCCAGTAGCAGGAACGAAAGGAATTGAAGAATCATGTGCAGCTTTGGCCTCTGATGATATAGTGTCAGTGAAACCATACTTCATCGGCCTCCAAACAAAAGATTTGGTGTTTGGGATTTACGGTGATAATCGTGTCAAGCTCTGTGGCGGGTTTTATTATTGCAGCGGGAATTAGTGGCCCTAGATTGGACCATCTTTGGATGATAGTTTGGAAGGCTTCAGAAGATGGGTCCTTAGTGATTTCTGCGCCAGGAGACAACTTCTTTTCCAACGTTGATACAAAGGCGGAGAGGGTCATTTGACTGAGAGGCAAAAATTGTAACAAATTTGACTGTTCAGATAAAATAAATGTTTTTCTTGGCCTTAGACAACGTGGGTTTAGCCAGAACAGCCTTTTCCTTTCGCAACACTGAGCACTTAAAGAGCAACCAGGTTTGTCCAACCACAGTGTGCGTATATCAGAACCAATTAAAGAGCCAAACTACTTTAACATATGGTGTGGGCGCCAGTCAGACGAAGGTTCTCTCTGTCAAATGTTGGAAGTCAGTGCATCTCTTGGCGCTTCATATAAAACCTACAGGAAAATCATTCAACATGTAACACCTACCCGAGCAGCAACTTGAACCATATCTGGGTGTAACTGCGGGAGGACCCCTGTCCCACATAAAGAGTGGGGATCATGCATATCAGGCAAGCATGCTGTAAACAGATTGACTGTGCACCTGAATTTATCTATTTCAACTCAAATGTCACCTCCGTGGAGAGTTTGGCTATCCAGCAGAAGCTCAACCCGAAGAACAAAGTTAATAAAGTATGTAATAGTTAATCATCCCAGAATTACTGGTTCATTCCAGCGTGCAGGTTTGGCAGTGGCTTCTAACTCATTGTGAGATACATATTAATTTTGTTAGATCTACATAGCTCACTAAGACCATAAATCACCAAGGCGTTAGGCCCATATTAGAAACAAGCCCGCTAATATAGTCGGTGGTGTGCTAAGTATAGGTGGATTTGATTAAGCTAGAACATTTTTAAATGTACCCAAAAAAAGGGTAGCATATTAGAACGTTGTATGGTGTTCAAGCAGTTGTGTCGACGGGACAATTTCTGTCCTTCCGACAAAATATGGACTTACGATGATGACCGATAGTTGCTGAAGGAGAGATGGCACAGGAAATATTGGCATTTATTTATTGAGTTCAAGGCCATTAAGAACTTTAATAAGGGTTTCCAGCCTATCTGTTCTAAGGATTATGTTTCCAGTCCAGATTCCATTTCGAGATTTTGAAATGGGAAAGTTAGCAGACGCTAAGATGCCGAAAATTCTGAGTATGCTTGAGCGTCGACAGACCTCATCACTTCCGCCACGTATGCTTGCTCGTCCCAATTTAGTTTGTATTTCCCAATCAGAAGTATACTTGATTGAAGCAGGTACAGGAGTCGCTCGACCGTAAAGCCAGCTTAGATAGCAAGTTTTTAATTTACGGGTCTAACTATTAAGTAGCACGTTACTACCGCCTCTTGAGCACTTACTTAGGAAATACTTGATTTACGGTGTTAATACCAATTCATTACGACGTAGGATAGCGGCGTCCTGTTATAGATGTTTACGATGATCTATAGCACCTGCGTCTTTCAATATCTGAACCACAGAATAATACCGATACCGTGTAGCGAATGATAGAGGCGTCAAACCATTTTCACTTCCAGACTCTAAGTCAGCTCCTGCCTTTACTAAAATCTGGACCATAGTACTATGACCATACGATGCGGCGTACAATAAAGGCGTCCAGCCGTCGTTATTTTTGCATTCTAAATCAGCTCCCGCCTCTATCAAAATCTGGGCCATAGTACTATGACCATACGATGCGGCGTACAATAAAGGCGTCTGGCCGTCGCTATCTTTGCATTCTAAATCAGCTCCCGCCCCCCATCAAAATCTGGGCCATAGTACTATGACCATACGATGCGGCGTACAATAAAGGCGTCTGGCCGTCGCTATCTTTGCATTCTAAATCAGCTCCCGCCTCCATCAAAATCTGGGCCATAGTACTATAACTATACAATGCGGCGTACAATAAAGGCGCGTCCGGCCGTCGCTATCTTTGCATTCTAAATCAGCTCCTGCCTCTATCAAAATTTGGACTATAGCACTATGCCCATTCAATGCGGCGTACCATGCTGCGCGTCCAGCCGTCGCTATCTTTGCATTCTAAATCAGCTCCCGCCTCTATCAAAATCTGGACTATAGCACTATGACCATTCGATGCGGCGTACGATAAAGGCGTCCGGCCGTCGTTATTTTTGCATTCTAAATCA
>CAKJVC010000162.1:0-151364 GCA_918026815.1 Chalara sp. BL73 | reverse complement strand
TTTTCACTCCGGCCGAAAAAAGACATTATCGAGTCCCGCGTTGCTGCAAGCAGTACCGGCATCACGAATACCGAGGTCGAGAATGAGAAATGGGACGCAAAAGAAGCCTTTTATTGCATGCTGGATTTAAAAACATGGCTTTTCTTCCTCATCGCGCTCTTTGGGCAGGTCCCAAACGGTGGCTTCCAAGCATTCGCCAATCTCGTGATCAAAGGATTCGGGTTCACCAGTTTCCAATCTTCCATATTGGTGGTTCCAGTTTCAGTTTTGGGTTTGATTATTGTGCTTCTCACCGGATATCTGGCTACAAAATTTGAAAGGATAAGTACATTGATGATCGCGTTGCTGGCAGTTCCGCCACTTATCGGAAATTTGGTGATGTTGTATGCGATGAGTAGGTGGGTGAAGCTGGCGGCGTATTACATGATTCCATTTGGATATGGAATTATTCCGCTGAATATGAGTCTTATTGGAGGAAATGTTAGAGGTGTAACGAGGAAGATGACTACAGCTGCGATGATGCTCATCGCATTTGGTGCGGGGAATATGTTTGTCCTCCTCTTCCCATATCCTCTTGTTAGAATGCCACTAAATTTCTTGTTCAGAATTGGACCACACCTCTTCCTCAAGAGCGAAGCACCATACTACCATACATCATTTAAGTTGATCGCCATCTCTTACGGCGCAGCTGCACTTTCGAGCGTCGCCTTGCGTCTCTATCTAGATGTCATGAACAGACGATGGGATGTTGAAGAGCGCCCGTCCACACCGATCATCCAAGAGAGCGGCGCCCCTTCTCCTGTTCTTGAGATAGAGCCTGCTGCAGTTGCGAGGGAGGTAAAGTCGGGTTTCAGGTATCGGCTATGAAGATTGCGACGTTTCTGCGCGTTTTCTTTCATTACGTTGCACTCGAAACCCGTATAGTGTGTCTAGTTTGAATGGTGGACATGTCTAAGAAAGAGTTCGCAAATAGAGGGGATAAACATACCGTAATGTAATACTTACTCGTAGATCTCCCTGCGCTATTAATACTACGATCCGTACAAATTTGCGATTTCCAGTAATTTACAGTTGTCTTTCCGTACACACTTATACAGCCAATAAAGTAGCAATCGTGGATGAATGAATTACCAAGTGGTCTGCATTTTGGGATACTCTTTCGAGCTTAATCCTAGGTCAGCAAAAACAGGATCATCGTCCTTCAGGCCATCGACGCGCTCATGATCTTCGTTCAGCAACTTCTCTATCTCATCTACTGGTGCCACCTTTTCGTCATCTCTTTGATCTTTGTTGACTTCTTCTAATGAGCGACCAAAATTACCCATCCTGGAAAGTCAAATGTCAATAGAAACCTAATATGATGAGACAGGATTATCTCACCCTTCACCAATAATCAAGACTTGGGTGTTCTCATAATCCAACAGCTCCGGCTCTAGAGGCATCCATCGCAAATTCCTAAACTTCTTCCGAATATGTTCCGGGTATTCGGCAGGGTTATCGAGAGTCGCATTTGCAGGACCAGGTGCCTTTGGGTTCTTGGCTGACACGGTGTAGCTGCCTCGTTCATGTACTCCTAACTGCATCATATTGGTTAATATTCAGAGGCAAATACAAAATTTTACGTGCCTCCTTTTGAACTTCACCAATCTCGGGATAGGTAATATGATAAGCTAAATGCGAAGCGCGACCGGTGGAAGTGATCGCATACACGCCTTCCGCGAACGGAGTCGCAGCTGGGGTATGGCTCGTACCAGTAGTCTTTGTAGGATAGTCGATACTGGAGAACTGATCTCTTAAATCCTTAATGGAGGATTTTGACTTCTCCACAAATACTAAAAATGATCTCTATTACTCTTGGGAAGCACCTTCTTAGGTAGCGCCAGAAGCCGGACATTTCCATCATGAAGAGGACCGTCGCCAAGCTTTGCACCAACTAAATTAATGCATCAGTGCGTTTGTTTCATTTGGAAAAGCAGTATGGGCATACTTGGGAGTGGCCTAAGAACAATATAGCTCCTCGCGATATCTTTGATATCCTGAGGATCCTCGACGCCAAGACGTCCGCAGAAGAAGAAGTATATGATGCCCTTCTCAAGAATCGAAGATGGTATCTCAGCTTCCCGCCTCTCATCCTCGACCACAGACTCAGTATTTTCAGATATCTTCTCCGCCTTCGAATCTTGCTCCTTCTGAATATCTTTTTCGCTTCGTCTGTGTCTGCCTTTACCTACGAAATACAGTATTAGTAGACGTCTCGAAAAGTTTGCTTTAGGACCTATGCATGTTAACGTACCTCATCAAAGGCATTCTTCTCTCTATCTTTCTGACCGCCCTCCTCCTTCTCTATCGAAGCGTCCTTCTTTCCCTTAGTCTCCTGCTCCAGTTCTTTCAGTTCATCCTCCTTAAACTGTCCACTCGAGCTCTGTCCAAATTTTTGGGGATCCTCCTCAATCTGTTCCGCAACAGCTCCATCATCCTCAACACCACTCATTAAGACATCTCCTGGCTTCGGCTCATCTACATTCCGCTTATTATCAGGTTCGTCACTCTCCTTGGCAGCCAAAGTCTCCTCAATGGTTTTCTGCGCCATTCCAGAAGTCCTGCGTGTTTTAGACGGAGAGGAGGATGAGGCACCGGGATTGGAGCGCTTAGTGGCCTTGGGGAAGCCTGAGATGTTTGGGAGCGCGTCCTTGTCATGGTTGTGCTATTTACATTAGCATATGTCCTATAATCCTCTTACCAGAATTTGAGCACCCACTGCAATGTTCCCGAGAGAAGAATAACTTAGTTAGATATTTCAGAGTATAAGCCAATTGGCCATAAGTATTGTGGAATTGAATAGAACGAGATGCGCAATACAAATGAAGCAGAAAATCTGTAAATCAGCGCGTCTACGTCAGTGAGACGCGATTAAGTTCAGATGACGTCGATATGACTTGGAGGCAGGTCACGTGTTTCATGTTCCTTCTGCCGTTCTCAGTCTTAGGCTCACTTCACTCTAGCAATGCTCAATACTAGGTGGTAAGTCAAGGATTAGATGTGCTGTACGCCGAAAGCTCTCTTTGGTTCACTTAAGGAATTCATATGACACGGAACATATTCTCCTTAACACTCCGCTTCAAGCCAACCGCTTTGCCTCCTTCATACTCGACTCCAGCGCCTCCCCCTTCGCCTGAGATGCCTTCAAGCTTGAGTCTTAATTCCTCGTCGAGTTGAGCTTGCGTTTTCTTCTTCGGTTGTGGTTCTTCGGCGGATGTAGTTTGCAGCGGCGTCTTCTTCGCTGAGCTTTCTTGATTGCCACCTGATGTTTCTGGAGCAGTTGATATCTAAACCATAAAGTTAGTCCTTTCAAGCAATCATAATGGAATAGGGATAACTTGCACTGCTGGTCGATGTATTTAACGCTCTTACTTGAGTCCGGCTATGGCACGATGCCGCACGCATTAGTCTCATGAACATCCTATGATCCAGATTTCAGATGTCCCCAACGCTCAATATCAATTTTACTATTGCTTTGTGATCAGGGTATGATACTGATTTCTTAAGTGAAGGTTAATACGTCATGGTAAAGAGATGTACACTTGAAAGTGCCAAGAAGGGCCTCCGAAGGCTGTCTTGGCATCTCCCACATCAATGTCACAATAAGGCATTCATATAATTTAGAGATACAGTATATATAGTATGATGTCATTAGATCAAAGGAGAAGTAGCTATCGCGGTGAAGACTGCTTACCAAGGTTTGCGTTGGGAAATCTACAATTTGAGTAAGGCTGATTCACAAGGATGAAGAACTGATAAATTGATATCGGTAGTTTAAATTTTGAATTCTAAAATCAAGCTCAAGGCATTGAGCGATGGTATCCTAACTCCGTGACCGCTCTATATGCCATACTCCAAAATATACCAATCGTCTGATCGACCATAGACAAAAAGAAATTCGTCAATTAACCACAAACATCTATCTACTCAACAGCAGAAACAGATCCTCCTCCTGTGACGGGGTTGATGTTATCATTCCAGTTGAACTTAAAGTCCTGACCCAGCTCCTTCCTCAACGCAGTCTGAACCGCCTCCAGCACGTTATTGAACACACCAAAATTTGCTGGGTTCTCTTTATCATTCCCCTCACCCTGGTAGACGCCTGTCCTCACCAAGCAGGTATTCCATCCGTACATGTTACCTCCGACGATATCCGACTGTGGGTTATCACCAATCATGTAGATGTTCTTTGGCAGACGCTCCTCATTATGAATAGTCTCCATCCATGAAGTCATGACTTCGTCGGCATATTTGTAGGTAGCGAGCTCAGGTTTGCCGTACACGACACGTTCAAGCTCATGCCCAGTAATGGACTTGTAGATAGCCTCGAGGGAGATGCGGAATGTGCCTTGGGACATACGAGGTGTTGGGTGCTCGGTGGGGCAGAGAAGATCGCCTTGGGAGAAGTAGATGGGGATGCGGTTGGCGAGAGGGTCCTTGGCACGGGTGCCGAGAACACCACCTTCTGATTGTAGGAGATCCATAATGATTTGGAGATCCGTGGCATAGTCACGGGAGTCGGAGAATACGAGAATAGCTTCGATCTTGACCTTTGAGAAGTCTCGAGGAGTCGAGGTTGCTCGTTGCTCTGCAGTGAAGTGCTCGCGGAGGGGAGAGATAGTGGAGTCGGAGGCATAGATATCGTTGGGGACGATAATATTCTTGAAACCATATTGCTTTGCGACCTCGCGGCATTGGTAGTTCTCTCCTCCTACAACGAGGACTGTCTCGTAATATTCTGCTAGTGCTGACATGGGGGTGTGAGACTGGATGAATTGCTCCGTGGAGATTGGTGAATGGAGGATTTTGGAGAGTTGTGCGCAGCGTGCTGCTTCTGGCTTGCCAGAACCGTTCGTGAGAAAGATGTGTGGGATCTTGATGCCGAGTTCATTATCGCCGTTCAAGATTTCGAGGACTCTCCTTCCCTCTGGAATGAGACGATCACCATGGACCAAAACTCCGTCGATATCAAAAGCGAATGCCATATCTTTTGCGGCTGCAGTCACGACAGCAGACATGTCCTGAACTTGTGAGGATAGAATGTCTCGTGTTGGCTGGATCGTTGGCATGCCAGGTCTGCTTGGTCTGTCGTCTGCATGGTGAACAGAAGAGAGTCGAGAAGAACGCTTCCCCCGCGGAATAGGAAGCGAGGTCCCGAAGCTATTCCGCGATCCTCGGCGAGCTGTTGAAGAGGGAGAAATGCTTAGCGAGTGCATAAGGTCGTTGGTTTGAGCAATTTGTGATCTGGTAGCTGGCACTTCGATTGCTCCATCAAGATCCTCACCTGGAATGGCCAGGTTGTGCTGATATTTGCCTTGCGAGCGCATCGAGCCATGGCTGGCAATCTTTTGAAGATTGTTTCCCTTCGAGCTACCAGGCCGCTGAGATGGTGCAGCAAAGTCGGAATCTTCGAAAGCAGGCATGTTGATGACTTGGTTATTGTTCTGTAGCAAGTTTGGTTTTATCGTGATGTGTTTGCGGTATCTTAGCAAAGTTTAAAGGAGCAGTGAAATGTAGAATGATGATGATAGTGGAGGAGGAGTTTGGGAGGAATGCTGAGCGTATATATCGATGTTTGGAGAGAACTCAAACACGCTAGAGAAAATAAACCTTCACATCGATGTTATACAGACACTGTTTCCAAGTTGAGTGAATCCGAAATATCCCATCTGTACCCACCAGGCCTAAGTTGCCATCGCTCTCACCTACCTATTGAATTCGAAGGGTGAAACAAGTCTCCAGTATAGTATAAACGTTTGCGGACGGTGTGTAAAAGTCTCTATCAAAAGCGGAACCGCGATATGTGCTGAGATTGACTCAGTCCACATTTAATAGAAGCGGTAAAGGCTGTTAGAAACAACTATGCCGATGAATAGCGGGCACGCTGAACACTTGTCAGGTTCTATTCGACTGTACGGAGATAGAGCCTCGTACGCAATAAGGATACTTCTTCGGCAATGTCAAAGAATTCAGGGGTGCCACAGCTTCTTCCTGCAATGACGTCCGAACGCCCCACTTGGCACTTGGAGTTTTTCCGGAATGGCGCCGATGATCATCCAGATGCCGGCTTGGCAATCTTCTGCCAATGACGACACTTTTTGCGGCTCTCCTGCGAGTCGCCTCCAGTCAGTCATTTTCGTCCTCCTCATCCTTTTACAGGATCTTCGCTTTAAGGTTTTAACAGCCTGAAAATGGTGGATCAGAACTTCCCGTTCCTGACGGTCAACGTATCAGGAATAAACAAGCATTCGCCTCAAGCCCTGACTCGAGTCCACTCTTATCCATTCTTCTTGATAAGAATATCTTGAAATTATGGACAACTGGCGTCATACTCTCGCTGTTGCTGTGTGGTGCACTTAACGCAAAGAGTGAGGAATTGAGGATAGCGCGGAGAAAGATTGTAAAAGAATTTGCAAGTGTTGGATGGGGCGATGTTCTTAGAGTTTATAGAATGAGAACCACATCATCCATTCACTTTCAAAATATCCAACCCAGTACCACCCCTCCCTCCAAGCAAACACGAAACAAACTTTGTACTCAAATCTTTCCATAATCAGAGAAGATTGTAAGCAGGAGAAACCACATCATATCAACATGCCTCATAGCACCCAAGTCGGAGCTGCCACAGCAGTGACTGGCCCAATGATCACGCTCCGCAATGGAGTCCAGATGCCATCTTTGGGATTTGGCACCTTCGCCTCTAAAGGGAGCGTAGGTGAGACACACAAAGCAGTAGTTGAGGCTCTAAACGCAGGATACCGTCATCTTGATTGTGCGAAGTTGTAAGTTTATCTCTAGCTGCAATTACGTTATGGATGAAGCTCCATTCCCGAGAGAACCCACACGATCGAGTTGATTTCCCATCATGAAAGGAAGACTCTTTGGGTGACTCTCCATTCTGAAAGGCACTTGACTCTAGAGTGAAGCTCCATCTGCACATTATACAGATTACTACACAATTGCATCAAAAGCTAACTCCCTCCTCCCAGCTACGAAAACGAAGGCGAAGTAGGAACAGGAATCAAAGAATTCCTCTCCCAAAATCCCTCCGTCTCCCGCTCCGACATCTTCATCTGCACCAAGGTATGGAACCACCTGCACGCCCCGGCGGACGTGGAATGGTCCTTCCAAGAATCGCTCCGCCTCCTGCAAGTGGACTACATCGACGCCTTCCTGGTGCACTGGCCTATCGCCGCGAAGCGTAACCAGGACTATACTATCGCGCTAGGCGCAGACGGGAAATATATCATCGACCACGAGCTGACCGAGAACCCGCTACCGACCTGGCGCGCGATGGAGAGCATCTACACGCGTGGGCTCGCGCGGAGCATCGGCATCTCGAACTTCACCGAGAAAGGGATCGAGCAGCTGCTGAGCTTCGCCAGGACGCAGCCCATGATGAACCAGATCGAGATCCATCCGTTCCTGCCGCAGGAGCCGCTGATCAAGTACTGCCTTGGGCTGGAGATTGTGCCCGTCGCGTACTCGCCGCTCGGGTCGCAAGACCAGGTTCCCGGGACGGGCGAGAAGGTCGCCACGAACAAAGACCTCATCCGTGTCGCCGAACAAAAGGGCGTGACCCTTGCACAAGTTCTGATCGCGTGGGGGATTAGGCGAGGATACGCTGTTTTGCCAAAGAGCAGCAACCCAGAGCGCATTGCGAGCAATGCCAAGTTGATTGAGTTGACGGACGAGGAGTTTGCTGCCATTAACAAGGTTGCGGAGGGGCGATGGTCGCGCTTCGTCAACATGAAAGATACCTTCGGCTACGATGTCTGGCCCGAGGAATCTGCTTAGATGCGGTTATTAGTATATTTGCAGTTGTGGGATAGGGACAGGAAATTTGAGGGATAGGCGTTAATACCAATGGGATATACCTTAAATTAGAGTCGTTTTAGAGCTCAGAATCAATGAGCGCATTTAAATGCTTGGTGCAGGCTTCTCCATCTCGTTTCGATATAATCTTATATTGTGAGGCAGTGAGTGGTTAATACTGTCTCTATGGCATACTTGAGCTCTAGCATATTTGCTAATATGATCCGAAACGGATGGCTATTTTATGGGTAGAAATGCCTCAGCACATTAATTCCTTCGTCAAGAATTTAAATAGTAGATATGGTAAAGAGAAATGTCTCGCATTTAAACTTGCTTGATTGTTGAGTTGGGTATAACTAAATCTGCACAATATTATATGATCCGAAAGATGCTTGCCGACGAGCGCTTCGTGCTGGCTTGCATATTCATTGACGCCAATATCTTTGCTTGAACTCCACGCTGATGCACCGTACAATACCTATAAAAACTTAATCAGTAACTTCAACCCATAGGTCTATCAAGCAGCAGACTCCTCCTCGACCGCCGGCTTCATGGCATAACCCTCCAGGAAGCCTTCCGCATCCACAACTTTCTTCAGATCCAGCTTCTGCTCCTCGACCCACTTCCTCACCTTCCCTTTATCCAACAGTACCCTTTCCTTATCCCCCTTTCCCTTCCCAGCCTTCTCTACCACACCCATCTCCCTCAACACTCCCAAACAATCATCCGGATGGATCCACGTCCCTTTACTAACATCCTCCACGGTCACCATGCCCTTCCCTTTCTTGCGGTCCGTCTCCTTTAGCGCCAACACATACCTCGCGATCTCGGCGCCCCAAAATCTTCTGTATCCTTTCTTGCCCAGGTCAGATATAGGTTTCTCTGGTCCACCGAGAATCTCTTCGCGACGGGAGATCTCGTACGAAACTCCCATGAGCATGGCGCCGAGGCCTTTGCGCTGCCAGGGGGGGAAGACGAGGATACAGGCGAGGTTATTATTGTCCCATGACATTTTCTCTTTGGAGAAGAAGCCCACGATTTGCTGGGCACCGGTTTTGGGGCAGGTATGGACGAGAAGGAAATAATTGAAGCCGAAGACGTCGAAGAACACGGATTTATTATCTAGGAAGAGCTTTGCGAACAGGGAGAGGTTTTGGCAGAATAGCTACGGCGCATTAGCATCAATACTTCATTAGAGGCTGAGGGATATGCTGGCATTTGTAATAACTTACAGTATCAACCTCTCCATCCACCTCCCAAACACTCCACGTTCCTGTCTGCCCATGTGTATAGATCTTCCTGCCTGGCGGTCCCGCCGTCGCCCTCAGACATCCCCTACAATGCCTTGCCCACTCCTCCACATTCTTCCCATATCCAAAGCACCATTTACAAACATATAAGGTCTGCACCACAATGCCCCTCCCATCGCCCAACAAACCCTTCTCCCCGATGATCTCCTTAGGATACCAGCTTGGATACCAGCTTTTGAAGATAACATCTCCAAACACCACTTTATCAATATTACGTTCTATTATTTTGTCCTTATTATCCTTTATAGATACGCCAGTACTTGACGCAGACGTTGAATTATTCATTGACAGAGGCCGGCGCGAACTCGCAATATTGGATTCTAGTGTCGGCATTCTTGCGGGATCAGCAGCTTGAAGCAGCTCCGAGATACAAATCGTGCCCTCTGGAAGTTGCTTGGCTGTCGCCTTCCCTTTCTTGCCTGTGCTTGTGACAATGGCGTCGAATCCAAGCAGCGGTTCAGAACCCTTTCCTACCACCCCAGGGAAATTGAGGCCTTTCCGTTGTTGTTTCGTTATAGTAGGATCAAAAAATCCGACCTCAACCTTGCAAAATTTGGCATCGACCTTGATAAGATCTGTCTTCCAGGGCAAAGAGGGTTTACTAATTGAATGAATGGGAGTTGCAGGTAGACCAGATCGTTTCGTCGCTGTGGAAGCTTTATTGCTTCGAGACGCGTTCTCGTGGGTAGTTCCTTCACTAGAAGTTGCGGGTCTCTTTGCCTTAGCAGCTTTGGAGTTCGTAGTCGTCTTTTGATCCTGGGGTTCTTCGGGAGGAAGAGAGCCCGTAATAGACTTGGTATCCTCTCTTGAGGGTCGAAGAGGTGTAAAGTACGCGGTCAATTTGAGCTTGATGTCCACGCCCCACTTGTTATGAGGACTGCTTGCTGGCAAGAACAATTGACTCGGTGGCTTTCCAGAAGCAAAGTTTACTGTAGGAGTATTGTCTGGTGGGAGGGTGAGATGCCTGCCAGAGAAGGTTGGAAGACGTCTTGGTTTGTCAGAACTATGACTCCTCATTGGGCTAGCCTTCACATTTTGTGGGTCACTCATAATTAATGATTTTGGTGTAACCTGAAAAACTTAGATTTGAGATGAATAGTTGATGAGGAAGCGGTTCTATCATTACCCAAAGCAGAGGTTTAGGAGAAGTGAGAATGAAATCGTGCCTAGAAAAATTGTTCAGTCGACACTGCAGTCTACAACCGCGACAATAAGGGTGGTGTCGACCTTTGTTATAGGAGTACCGTTCAGCGCTATGGAAAAATATCCGTCGTATCATACTTCACTAAGAAGCAATCTCAATGAAACATCTATCAATTACTATTCGCCATAATAATGCATGACGAAGCCGCATACTGCGGAAGGATACGCCGCGAAACTAATGTAGCAGTTCGATACTCTTTGAATGTAGACTTCCCTGTCAATCATTCGAGAGCTTCAAGGTGTAAGTAGGTGTAGTAGCAAGACAATATGTGAAGCCACCAAACCATTATCACCCTTCCCTTCCATGTATTTCCATTGTATACACCCCCGATGCCCTTGACTCTCATCTTACATACCCTCGAATTCTCCTCCAAGGTCGTCCTCATCCAAATCTCCATCTTGAATCTCCTTAGCCATCTCACGTTCCCGCTCTCGCGCTTCTTGTGCATTTTTCAATTCCAACCTATGCTGATTCATTGGGAATCTCATTGCCTAAATCATAATTAGCACAATTCAAGTCCAAGATGAGTTGAAATTTACCTTTACACTTTCATCATGGAGGGTCAAGCATGCACGAATACGATCATGGAAGGCTTCTCCTGGCTCTCTCGTTGCATATACATCTCCAACTTCTTTGCTCTTCATGAAGCCCCTTTCTCGATCTAACGAAGCTTCAATGACACCATCCCGAATAGCCTTTGCCACAATATATTCCGCAGATTCCTCACTATCTAGCTTCAGACGAATGCAGATGTCCCGAAGAGAAATGCGCGAATAGGACAACGACATCATCCGGATACCAGTCTTGATAACATTTTGTCTGAGGCGGAGGATCAAGGTGTATGTACCATCTCGGCGGAAAGTATCATTGTGTTGCTTAATTGCCGCTTCGAACTCTCCTAGAAGACCTACTCTTACAGCTTGCACAAGCACAAGGTAAGGCTGCAGAGCGCGTTCGAGGCTAGGTTGGCGGAACGTAGCACGATCAGGGATATCACCCATCAAGAGTTCAACGACGAGTAGCAGCTTGGTTGCGGTCTGCGAGAAACCTGCAGCGCTGGGGCTCGACGGCGCTTTCCGGGTCGCAGCAGTCAAATGCTCGTGGGCCTCGGTGTATCGTAACTGGATCGCCCGAATGCGTCCCAGGTAATATAGATACCTGGCCACCTGGTTGTTTGATGCATTTTCAGGAAATTGGGTGTGGGAGATGAGGAGGTCAGCTTGTGTGATATGCGATGTCGAAAGATAGTTTCTAAGTAACAGAACAATGATAGTTGACTGGGTATCAATATCCTTTCGTAGCACAGCGGTCCGGAGGGCGGCGAGGAGAGCAGGTCGGATTGATACAACGGGCGAAGAAGGCGATGGAGGTAATGGAAGCATCTGCTCGCAGAACAAAGAGTAGTAAAAGTACACACGAGCAGAAAGAGAATCAAGGGTTCGTCGATTTGAGAGATGTATCCGTTCAGCCAATTGTGCAGAGAAAGCCGCGCCTTTCTGGTTGCTCTTGCTATCTAACAAGTAGATCTGAGTTAGAATTCCAAGGAAGATGTCAATTTCGGGGATGATCTCCTTTAGCTCCTTCTTTACAGACTTTGTCTTAGAATCGCCATCAATATCCATTTCGTTCGAGGATGACTGTCCAAATACCGCATGTTCTTTACCAAGGTTGGCCAATAAAAGTTTTGCTACTGGATTTGACGAGGTATATGTATCCGTAATGACTTGGGCCAGAATATCGGGCGTTAGGCGCTTTCGGATAGAAGAAATGGACCGTAGAGCTCGAAGTGAAAACCTAGCATCAAAGAGTGTGACGGCTCGTTCTAATAATGGGAAGTTGCTCTTGATATCTGTGAAAAAACATGTCAGCTCGATACCGAATGTGACAGTGAAAAGGAGAGGTGCCAACAAACCTGCTATGGCTTTGGTTACTGGATCAACCTTGACGGCAAAAGCATCCACCCCATTCTCATCCACGGGGCCGTCCATGGCGATATCGCCATCATTATCCTTCGGAGGAGGAGCAGACAGCTTCGTGCCCTTTGAAGGTGGGACAACTACTGTCATCTCCTCTTCTCCCTCCTTAGCCTTCTTTCCCTTTCCGCCTTTCAAAGGCGCTGACGCATCATCTTTCATCTCGATATCTTTGGTACCATTGATACCATTCTCGACTGGATCAGTGCCGTTGGTATGAGGAGTTTTACTGGGCATATCGACCGGTTGGCGTGACAAAGGCGCCGTTTACGTGACGTAGAGATTGTTTCTCGACGGTCGCGTTAAGGTGGTAAGATTTGAGGAGAGGAGATCAAGGAGCGTGAGGCAAGTCGCTACGAGCGCTGCCCTTTGATGAGGAATAGGTGAAAGGCTTCGCTGGGGTTGTTGGTAGTTTGATGTTGTGGTTTATTACGAAGCTGTCTTGTCAGTTCCAATTTCGAAGCTTAAGGCTACGGAGACCGGTTCGGGCAATGCAATTACGTCTGAGCAGTTTGCCTAGAGACCCACTTTTTGAACCTTTACGTCTAGACACTCAGACCGTAGGCACCATAAAAATAATTCGATATCGATTAGTGAATGCTTTGAGTAAGTGATGAGCATGTATTCATGATCTTTGCTAGCTAGACGACGGCGGTATTGCCAAAGCATCGAAGTCTGGTAAATGCATGACCACGACATTGCTGAATCATTTGGACTGCACTCGACTCAATCAAGTAACCCCATCACGTGTCGCAGATACATAGTTCTCACAGCGATAATGATTGTATAAATGAGCATCATATTAATGCATAGCTATAAAGCGGATGAAGTCAAAACTAGCGCGCGCTCCTTTTTTACACGGATATCCCATATGTCCATCCCAGCCCATGCCCATGCTATCCTGCAACGCCAGATTCCTAAGTGAAAGAAGTTACCATATAAAACTCCACTTAACACCCTTCAGGTGTCTGTTCTACCCCCTGTAACCTTTGCGGCCTGCACTGCACTCATCTTATTGATCCAGTTGGGTGCGGGTTGAATCTTTCTAACAGTACGGATTTCATCGCTCGCATAACCAGGGATACGGATGTTATAGCCACGTTCGAGTGTGAGTTGAATATCACGAATCTCTAGTACAGTCGAACCACGTTCCTTGGCATTTTTGCAGGCTGCTTGGAGGACCTGATCCACAAAGGTGTCCGCAACGTTCAAGACAGACTTTAATAAGTTAGCAGAATTTTCCTATACACACCTCTAGAGGTTGGGTCGAGCGACAACCATCACAAGGTCAAGGTTACAAGACATCATCGTCAGGGATTGGAGCTCGAAATTTAGGCAGGAAATATTCATACCTCTTCGACTTCTGGAGTCAAGCCCTCTCCTCCAAGACCATCTCCACCACCAGTAACTTGCTTGACAAGCTCATCTAGCTTCTTCTTGTTGAGGACACGATCTTCTGTGCCATCCATGCTATATCCTGGAGGTCTTGGTATAGCAGGCTGCCCGATAACTCCGTTGCTTGCGCCGTTAGGGCCGCCGGAGAAAGTTGGTCGCGCCGGTGCCATGGGAACTGGCTGTGGTTGCGCAGTTGCTTTTTCTGGTAAAAATTTTGGAATCGGCATCTTATGTTGCATGACATTATTAGTTTCGCGCGGCGTGCCCGCCGAAACAGAATGTTGTGGGTGTTGGCCCATAACACCTGGCGTGCCTGAGGATTGACCGCTCGAGTAAGTTCTAGCAGAAGCCGAAGCCTGCAAGGCCTGTGAATGAGTGAAGGCAGCTGCACGGGGAACAGAGGTGGCCGTTGCAGATTGAGGTCCAACGGAGTGTGCCGATTGTGGAATGGCAGATTGGGGAGAATTAGTACTATTCTGCATAGGTCGTTGTAATTGTGTATTAATCTGAGGAACTCCAGCTTCTTGCTTAATATTTTGTACCTGGCCCGCTTGTTGTTGAGGCAATTGAGCGGCCTGTGGAGCACTCTGGGTTGGTGTGCCAGCCTGGCCATTATTCTGCTGTGGGGGGCGTCCTCCAGCAAGCTGCTGATTCCGGGCATTTTCAATAGCGGCATTAACTGTTTGGGTATTTTGAAGTGCAGGATTCGCTGGTTGTTGGAGGTTCAGTCCGGGCCGGGCTGGAGCTCCTCCACCACTTGTACTACCAGTACCGTTTGCACCTTGTTGTGCGGCATTCGCTTGCGACGCAGCAGCTCGCCATTCTTTTTGTTGAGCACGAACCTTGGTAGCAAAAACATTGGCTTCGCTGTGCTTCAACTTCAGAGTCTCCTTTTGTTCGTTGAACGTCTTCTCCTGCTCAGGGCCGAACTTCCCCTCTTGCTTGGCCCTTTCCTCAAGTTGATTGACATTGATTAGCTGGGATTTCATTCTCTCCATTTGTCCCAGGGCTGCTTCGTATTTTGGTTTTAACTTGGCAATGTAATTCAGAGCTTCCGTCGATCCGGGAGCGACCTGTGGAGGAGCTAGGAATTCACCCATTTGCTTCATATGATCTATGATCGACTGGGTGACTTGTGGTTGGGTTCGATTATTCGGATTTAGAGGATTCTGTGCTCCCGGACCTTGTGTCTGACCTTGACTTGGAGGTCTACCAGAAGCAGCTGAAGCCGCAGCCGCTTTCTTTAGTTGTACCTCCCGCAGCCTTTGTGTCAAAGTTTTCGAGAAGTCCCACAGCTTCTTCTTCGCCTCTTGATGAGGAGCGGTGTCTGGCCCATTCTTCTCGATCTGCATCCACAGCGCTCCTAATCCTTGTTCCCATTTCTGCTTTTCCTGAGCATTGAATTGTCCTGGTCCTTCTGGCAATGATCGCATCTCATTTGGCCTGAACATATGCAATCCTTGCCGTTGCTGTTGCGGGGCTCCGCCTTCAGATGGCTGGCCCTGGGTGGCCTGGCCCTGTGTACTGTTCATGTTGAGGCTCACCTTATGACAGAAGCAATGAGGCGCCTCTTAGGATACTTGAATATAAGGCGTGAAGAAGATTATCGGGTCATGCGTTCCTAGATTGCCTGTCAAGTTGGCACTGCGGTGATGTAGTTGTTGGGGTGCTTGGATGTTCAGGCTCAGCTACTCCTAACAACGTTAGTGTTAATCCTCGGACCGGCTAAATTATCCACCGGACGGAGCAAATCTATAGGAAGCATGCTTTGCTTCAAGCTTTATCTCGTCAATGGATAATTAATATGGTCAGAGTAGGAGCTAAGCGTGTTAATATCGGAGAAGTGATCAGTATCGCTTGAACTGACAAGAGCTAATATAGAACATAGCTTCATTGCCTATCCACTCCGCATATCAAATAAGGGAGTTACAGAGCATGAGCGCCAGAGGGCAGTTTTATCACTTCTTGAGTTCGATGACAGTATGTTATCGATCTTCTCGCAGTGTCACCACAGTCAGTATGCTATTAGCATATCATATTTTAAACATAACGATTAAAGATGAGGCAGATGCTCGATAAGTACTATGATTTGCCAACGTGACCAAGTCTCAGAGAAAGCCTTTAGGATAGCTATAAACCCCATTTAGTTAAAAAAAGTCAATTGTGGCTCCAAGAAGGGTGCCTTTTTATTTTGTTTTTCGAAATTTGAATTTAACATATTTCAGGCCACATAGCTTGCTCCCTGTAAGCCCAAAAGATCTTCTAGGTTAGAGGGATGGATTGGAGACGTCCACAATGCCATCATTTTAACATTCTAGTCGGATTTGGGAACTATGGCCAGCTCCAATTCAGATCATCTGCGACCATACGCGCCATGGTACACTACGTACCGGGACTTCAAATTCCACCAAAAAAAAATAAAAAACTTGTATCACTGGATTTATTCCGACAAGTGAGGTTTCAGAGACGTCAATCGCTGAATGAGATGCAGAAAGCTAGGTCTATTGTCCGGCGTGGGCCTCTGGGAACGAGATGAATAATCAAGAGGGTTAGTAACTTGCCTGATCACAGAGCTCATACAATTTAAAAGCGATATTCACTGATAATCTGTTGCACGACAGAATGATATCGCAGGCGTAAAGCACAACCCGCCCCGATAATGAATTTGGCACCACATTGGTACAATACTATACGCGAGCTGGCATAGTTCGTATATTGTGTTGGTCTGCGTGGAAATGTGCTACTGGTACAAGGTAGTCTAGTTCTTGATGAACAGTGAATCAATCGTCAGCATATGCTTTCGTGGCCCTTGTTAAACTAACAGGCATAGTAACAAGATGCTTGGATGAACGTAAAGACTAAATTTGGCTCGATGGCTATGGAAATGTTCCGAAAATTGAAAACGAAGGGAGGTGTCTCATTCCACAAATGCAAATACCTATCTATCGCTATGCTAACTCCCAAATAAAATATGAACGCTATGCTGCTGCTGAAACGAATATCCTATGTCCCATGCTAATGCCCATAGTCCAACATCATTCAAATGCAGCTGATGCCAAACGTCTATATCATCATCTCATAACTCATGATTCATCATCAAACCTCAAACCTAGTCATAACATCTAAGATAAAAGCACTTCAATGTAAAACTGATTTGCGAACAACCAATTTACCAGAGGCCATGCTTCGGAAATTGCGCAGCCTCACTCATCATCTGAGTCAACTTCCATATCTTCCTGCACATAATACGGCAGGTTGCGGAACAAGTCGACATCTTGGTCATCTTCTCCTATGCTGACAACCTCTTCACAGCTCTCTGGCTCCTCTAGCTCCTCAATGCGTGGTGGCGGATCATCAAATATCAAACTTGATCGATCCCCAGCCAGGGTCTTTCTTCGTAATCTTCTTGCACTCGAGCCGGCTTCATTTACACCGTCTATCATCGGTAGAATATCTTCGTCGTCAGTATCGCTGCCAACGCTCTGTGCATGGCTACGCTTCGATACCCCAGAGAAGCGTCTCCTGCGGCGACGGTCTTCCTTCGCTTTTGCGAGCCAAATTTCTCGCTCCTCCTCGTCATCGTCAAAATCCAAATTGTTTATTCCATTTATCATAGTCGGATCAATAGTGCGGGTTGGGGAGGCACCCTTTGTTGAGCCTCTTGTAGAGCGTGCTCGCTCGGATTCGGCGTCTTCGTATTGGTGTGGTCGTAATACAGACTCTGTATCAGAATCAAATGCAGCATAATCCTCCTCATCAATTTCTTCCACGGTGAAATTGCCTTCCTTCACAATTCGTGTTTTATATCTGGGCGACGGCAGACTGTGTGCGCCAGGAGAGGAGCTTCGAGAACGTGGACGCAGACTATCCGCGTCAGGTTCGGAAGAGCTATCGGATGCGGGAGAAGAGGAGCGTGGGGAAAGTTCGACGTCGAGGGCTTGGTAAGGATTATAGGAGAAGGTATTGCCGTTGCCAGTAGGTGTGATTACACCATCTTCAGTTGAGAGAGGTCCGAAACTGAAAATGAAGCCTTGCCGGCGGCTCTTAAAATTGAAGGATTGCCTTGGAGCAGTGGTTGGGGTTGCAGGTGGTGACGACGGCCCGGCCTGCTGAGCAAAGTTGAATTTAGGTGAAGTGGCCATTGTGTACAGATTCCAATGTTTGGTATGCGTGTCAAGTATTTCGAGGTCAAGGCGTCAACGCCCGTGGCAGGTATCTCCAACTGGGAGAGGGAAGTCGAGGAGGATTGCAGTTCATGATAAGTAGACTCAAAACCTTGGCGCAAAGGGGCTCCGTGAAGTCTGAATCCCAAATCTGAAGCCTATGTCCCTAATATGTAAGTTCAAGGGGGCGTCAGGTATAGTCCTGGCCGAAATTGTGCGTGGTGGTCCCTGACGTGGACCGGCACAGGAGGCGTGGATAAGCGGTTGACAGCCCGCGAATTGTCAAGGCCCAGTTGCTGGGTGAAGGGTGAATGACAATGTGCAAAAAGTAGAAATAATAAAGACGCCTGGGTTGCTTGTCTGGCGTTGGAAAAGGGGGTGGTTTCGTAAGGAGAGGTAGGCAAGGCGTGTTTGAGGGAGGCTTCCGAGTTATTAAGCTCTGGGATGGGAATATGAAATTTAAAAAAGGGAGAAAGTGGGCAGCCCCGGTCTTATACTTTTTTTCACACCACGATTGACGATGCAACGCACGTCAATGCAAATGCAGGGCCTTGCCTTCTGGAACGCCGGGTGGAAGGCCCACCGCCAGACGAAACAAACAGTCGGTGGAAAATAGTATACCAAGGGCAGATCAATGGTACCTAAACCAAAGCGTTGTCAAGGGGAATGATCTTTAGGGAGCTCAGTAGTGATGTGCAGTGCTCTGCTTCACAGTACGCTGCCTGTGCAGATGTCCAGATCCGGGGCTTTCGGGATTGCTTGTGATCTCGCAATTCTCCAACCGGGTTCAGGCTGTTGTCGGGCTTCCTTCTCTCCTTGCGTTGGGCAGCTATGCCACTGTGCAAGCCAGGAGCTTCCTTGCCCGGGCCAAGTGACTTGCTTTGCTTTTCCTTTTTGTGCCGAAACGACAACTTGTCACGGACTGGAATGTAGGGTGGCACGTGCAGTAGAGGCACAAACAAAATAGTAGGTGAGGCTAATATGATAATATCGACACGGTGATATTATTAGATGCTCAGGATTTCGCGATGCGCTGGCACTGAAAAGAAAATTAATGGTCGGGAGCGGAACTGATCTGATTTGACACGCGCAAATGGGGAGAAGCCAATTGTAGGGCAGGTGCAGATTGAGTCCTGTCTAATGGATGGCGAGTAGAAAACACGCAGCACAAAAATTTCGAGGCGGCCCCCAACAACAAAAAGAGGGTGATGGGGAAAGGGGGAGTGCTGGCACAGCTCGGGAGGTCGGAGCCTGACACAGATCATGTGATATATCATCGCATCCGTCCGGTAAGCGTAGAATACAGGTCGTATTGAATGAAACAGGGCAAAGTACGGGAGTGCTCGTAAAGACGTAATTTACAAGGGTTGAGGATGTACAATTTCAAGGAACATTTAGATGGAAGTTGCAATGGTTGCGTCAAAACCGTGGTTATGTAATCATATCTTGGCAAGTGCCGCAACAGCGCGTCCAGTATATCACAGGGTAACCTGAGCGTGTAATAAACACCCCGCCAAAGACTAAACCGGGCAGCGATTCAATCCCCATCACAACAATGTCTCTTCTAGAGCGCCATCTCGAGCAAATTGCTCTCTCCTCAGAATCCATAGCGGCACTGCCGTATGTCTGTTCCCTTTCCCCAAACACCAGCCAGTTCTGACCCTTTCCAGATTTCCACCACCCAAGATATTCACAAATGCACTGCTATCAACATCTGATATAACCTCCCTGATCAGGGATACAGAACCCCATGAACGCGCCTTATTCTCGGTACCACCTCCTCAGCCGGCTCCCACCGCGTCTGCCCCTTACCCTCCTCAGAAAGAGAATGGAAGGAGGCAGACTGTCTTTAACGTCGCGTCCGGAGAGGTGACTGCGGGAATCGGGACTGGGGCTAGAGCACCAAGGAAAAATACAGCGGTGGCAGCAGTTTTAGGTCCAGAGTTGCACCAGCGGGTCCGGCGCACAGAAGAGAAGGGCGAGATCGATCTGGAAGTGCTCCTTTGTGGAGCAGAAAAGCTCAATAGTGTATATGAGATGCCCGGCATCCCAAAGAGGATTGAGAATCTCAGGAAGAGATATACTGAATTACAAGGAAGCTTGCAGCATTATGAGCAGAAGGTCGCTAGACAAACGCGGGATTTGGAGCGCATGAATGGTGGTAGCTGGAGTGGCAATGACCTTGATGATGAGGATGAGGATGAGCAAGCAGAAGGAGAAAGTGAGGTGGAGATCACGGATGAGGATCTAAGGAGAGAGGAAGAAGAGATCAGAGACTTGGAGAGGAGGAAGCGAGAGCTCGAGGATAGGGTCAGTGGCATGGAGCGAGATCTTGGCGGCTTATTGCGCTGAGTTTTTCACTACTTTGGAGTAATGATTCTATATGATACCCAACAGAACAGAAATCTGATTCCAAAACTGGCGGAAGAGTGATCCATTCTGTTTGTGCCGAACATGGTGGAGCAAGCCAGCCGATGCATTGTTGCGGGCCATGGAACATTTTACATGTTCTAGCCACGGAACGTTGTTCGTGATGGTCAGCATCGTCTGTGGCCAAAGTTGCTGCGGAGGAGTGCCATCATAACCCCTCATGTTCAGCTCTCTTTCTTTCTGCTTGTAAAATACCGTGTGCACTTTTTGCTGCTGCTTAGTTTGTCTGCAGTTTCCAAGCCCGGAAGGAGTCATATGTGAATGATGGTAGTATCCGTAAATACAAGGTACATTCATCTGAATGATACACAAGAGGAGAGGCTTTCTTCTTAATACTCACAGATGGTCATGTTGTTGGTGGCTTCAGCGATGAAATTGTTCAGTAACGTTTGTGCATTAATTCATATCCTTCTACATTGAATAGTATACAAGCTAGCCTCTGCTATATTTATGGGAGATGAATTTTTCGATACGCTTCTGCCTGTGAACTTGAACTTTACGCAAAAAAGCTAGTGCCGCGACTGTTATTGAACGACTCAAGGTAGCAGAGCAACCATTGTGCTAGATTTTTTGAGGATTTTAACAACGAAGTCGTTCGTCAAGGCAAGAGTGCTCCTCACATGAGAGTGCAAATAAGCCTGTCCGTACAGCCACAAAGATGGCTGCTTTTATTGAGAACCGTCTATCTCCCCACTTTGGCATTTACGAGCCTTTTAATGAAGTAAATCATGCCTGACAGCTATCAACCGATTTTCTCTAATGTTTATACGGAACGAAGCTCAGTAGCCGATGGTTGATTCATTTCATGCTAGTCAAAGGAGGGAGAGAGAGAGAGATTGGTCTAAGATATGATTGTTAAACCTAGAGTTTACATTCAAAAACTTGCTGTTCGTGGTTAGAGAGATATCTCTATGCTATTCATAGAATTTGATACAAAGAACGTGAACTCCTGCGGACAACTTTTTGATGGTGTTGGAGTATTATACACGCATCAGATTGAAACGAACTGGAACTCAAAGAAGCATCAACAAGTTGAATGCTTGGCGGAAGCAGATCCATCAACGCTTGGTCGGCAAGAAGAGAGGTACTCGATATTACTGAATAGAGGGCGAAAAGACAGCGGCTACAATACTGCTTGAAGAACACTTGGCAGAGCGTGCAGTACAAAACAAATGTAAACTACTCTGGCATAAATTTACCAACACCTACAACAAACGTTATTACAGATGAAAACAACGACCTGAAATGGCCTACGCAGGTGAGGGAGAGCCTGTATACACTGGAGCTCTAGGAAAGACCATTTTCCACTGTGGCGAGCCGCCTCTGCTTTTGTTGGCAAGCCCAAGCAATGGCCAGAATGCAAGGCGATGCGAGAGCAGACAGGCGGGTTATAGCATCGAAACAAGGATAACAAGAATCAACAAATATGGAAACAATCCAGAGGATGAAATAGAGGCCCTCGAGCCCAAATATGATAACGATAATAGTTCTGGGTGCCACGAAGTCGACAATGACTGTGGTACCGAAATAAAAGGTAGCGAGGATGAGGCAGAGTTATTGCACAAGCGCATTCGAGTTGCTTACCCTTTTTGATGGGATGGAAACAGTGATGATCACATTCGCACATCACATCAATCCATCTACATGGAGCTTCACGGTCATGCTTGGCTATCGTTCTATGCACGATATCTTCCTCGACCACCCATATCGACCCATCACCATACCGTCGCTGACCGCCTACCATGGATCGATCTACATCTCAGAATTCACTTTTCTCCAAGGAGTGATTATTTTCTTCAACGGGGGAATGCAAACCACAGTCTAGGACGAATTCTGCCCATAGCCTACACTCTCGAACATGAACTCTCCTTCCGCATGTTATTTCATGACCATGCAATCACACTTTGGCTATTTCTTCACCGTTTGAGCAGATTCCCAATTTGACCTATGGGGCCAAGAGAAATGCTCTAATTTTTAAAGCTCGCTATACTCCTTAGTTCATCCAGCTTCCATAGTATAACTCTTTATTCAGGATTTCCTTTCGCTTCTTTTTTCATATGCGTCGACCGCTCTTCATGGCTTATATGAACTCAAGACAGTACACAATACCACTTGCCTCTGACACTGATTGACTTTCACCTGCATTGTTATGGAGTTGCTATGTGTTATTAACATCTGCTTCCTAAGTTTTGACGCCAATGCCTCCATGCCCAGATCTAACATACAGATTCTTAAAACTACCGTAGCAGCATATCAAGTATACATTTCGTATTCACCCATGAAGCTGACTAAAGTCATATCTTCAAAATGTTAGATCTCGACTCAGCCTCGCTCATAAAAGTATGACTGGTAGACAAATTTGCATGCAGAGGCTTACCCGTTTACCACGAATTGATAATACAGTTTCCGATTAAATACCATTCACCATGCTTTAGAGATACTTTCAGCAAGCTCTGTACTTGCTTATCATCTCCATACTTACCAACAATATGCATCAAGCAGATGAGTGCATTCTCTCTCTCTTCATTATGCATTGTCAACGACGAAGACCGAAACAATTTGTACCAGTCTCCAACCCCGTCGATTTCGTCCCACACAGATATTGCAAGGGCATTTGCTTTGGTCGCTACTTCAACTTCCGGGTGAGAATAAAAAATTATAGCGGCGTCGTCGGCCAGCTAAATGTGGTCTCAAGAAACCGCCAAGAGCTCGCTTAGCTTACCCCACGACGCCGCCTTAAGCGGATAATGCACCCTCACAAGCTTTCCCAGGATGGAATTAGATTTTGAGCATATCAGAAGGTATTGTATCATCAAGACGTCCGAGAGACCGATAAAGCAGCATGGCTGGATTCTTAGGAAGGAACTCTGTAATCAACGGCCTGAAAAGCCCTTTGCTTTGCTTTGATTTTCGAGGCTCGTTCTCAAGGCTTGTGATTTACAGCTTAAAAAGCAACATATCCTAACTCAATCTCTCATATATGACGGCTTGAATCTGTATAATTAAACCCCCCCCCCACCTCTCTCTCCTACCAACTCGATTTTCGTCAGTGTATTTTACGCTGAGCCTTGCAGATGCCTGAAAGCCTCGTAAGATCAAAACGTAAAGCGCTAATTGTATTGTTTCATTGCAGCTTTTTTGTATTGAAACCATGTTTAGGTGGTACAAGTCCGAGGTTGCGCACAGCGCGGAAACAATACCAATGTTGTGGTGGTGGGACTTGAGGTGAGGTACCAGCCTGATTTTTCAGTTCCCTCTCTGCCACAATAGCAGCTAAAATCCGCGACCCCAAACACCAACTATATTCATAATAGTACACAACAAGATATTTGATATTGTTTCTGCCAATTTTAATCATAATAGCAACTTTGTTTTACACTATCTTTCCTTGGGAAGGATATATATCCACCACCTCCCTCCCCTCTCGCCTCGTTTCTCTTCAGAACAACTACAGATATAATCTTCAACTGATCAGCAGCCAAGAAAATTCACTTGATTGATAATATCTTTCTACAGCGAGCCAAAATGGCATCAATCCTAGACAAGGTCTTCATCCGCGATGTAGATTCGGTTCGCCGGGTCATCAGCGGTTTGGAGTATAACCTCATCAATACAATCATAACCCCACAGGAACCCGCCATCACCGAGCTTACAGCCCTGGAGGCTAAAGCTGTTGATTTCAGTGAGCAGCCTGAACTCAGAAACCTTAGACATGAAGTCACTGACATCACTGGGAATAGTTATCGGCGCTATTCGAACAAACCAGGCGCATACCTTGCTCCTGGAGAGCACCATCCGCTTTATCGGATCAAAGTCTATGACAGATTCCGGAGTCCTGGCAGCTACACAAGACTATGTCGGCCTTGCTCCTTCTAACGTTTTCTCTACGCCAGATGCCTACGCTGACGACTATAATGCTGCGGAACGTGCCTATCGAGCGAAGATTGGTATTGATATCTTCCGCGTAAAGACACACCTGACGGAAATAGTAAGACTCTCCGTATAGCGCCATCAGTCTGCTAACACTGCCTAGGCTCCTGGAGCATATTACCCTATCACAACCTCCACATCAAAACGGGCACAACTGGACAATTACTGTGATCGTTACGATCTAGAGCCCCGCGATCTCTCACAGCAAGATATGGAACGCATCCGCACCGGACTAGCGCTTCAGGCTCCAGTACCCCAGCCACGAATAGCATCATACGCAGGTGTTAACCGAAACCCTGTGGACAGCCATCCAGTTCCGGCACGACTTAATGAGACCATTGCGCCACCTTGGTATGTCTTGTTTCCTTCATTGACTCTTTATCGCAATACAGTGTAGATTGAGCCAGAGAGTAATCTCAGCAACCTCTTCATCTTTGTTCTCCACCCATGCAAGCCATCTTTTTTCCATTCCAGCATTTAGTTATTTTCACACGATGATATGCTAACTGGATTGACAGGGACTTGGAAGGCCAGAACCTCATTGATGCGGCCAACAAAGCAAGAGATGCTCAAATTGCTGAGGCGAAGAAAGCTCAAGCTAACGCAGAAAAGTTTGCAAGGCAGGCTAATAAGAGAATCGCCGACTGGAAAGGAAAGTTTGCTGCCGCCCGTGGTCGAGATGATGGTACTCAAACGGATGACCCACTCGTTAAGCAAGTTGGAACTCAAACCAATTCAGTTCAGATTGATGCAACTCATGATGCCGTTCAAGGCGTTGTAGCTCAAACCGCCAAAGGCCAAAGCACTTCTGTTCAGTCTGGTCTCCGTCGCTCTACAAGAAATACCTCAAAGCCAGCAGCTACAGAAGAGCCCGCCTCTGTTGTGCCTACATTATCAGCCTCGACTCAAGTCAGTACGGCACAGAATATGATTGCTCCATTGACCAGATCTGCCTCGGTCCAAGCAAACGAGACACAAGGAATCTCTATCACAGCTACCAGGCCGACTCCTACTCAAGCTAGTCTTCCACAAGCTTCAGGTGGTCCATCTATGAAGCCTACTCTAGCTCAAACTGGAACAACCCGAGCATCTACCGCGCGAGCTACCAGGTCTGCCTCAAAGCAAGCCGGACCCGTACAAGCATCTGCACCACAGTCTATCCCAACCCAAGCCGGATCATCAACCACTTCCAAGAAGCGAGCTCGATCAGAGGTGGAAGCAGATGACGAATTGGCTAGATTCTCTGTTACACCAGTCGCTGGCCCCGCCACAGCTCCCAAGTTAAAGAGACGTCGTAAAGAGAACCTCTACGATGCAGAGACAGACTCCGAGCTATCTGATGAGATGGAGAGCCCAAAGAAGAAGGCGCCCGCAAGAGCAAAGACGATTGCCAAAGCTAAGGCCAATGCTGGAGCTGCGACCGATACCTCCCAGAGCGGAAAACGAGGCCGTTTCAAGCCAGATGACGAGAGAGCCCAACTTGAGATGGTGGGTAAGCGCCAATGCAACTGCTGCTATGGTGTTTTCGATTTGGAGAATTTCAGAATGCATACAACGAAGGGGGTCACCAAGCGTGTTTTATATTGCCAAGATTGCCAGGACAAAAAAGCAACTAGTCGGAAGGTCAAGCGAGAGGGAGGGCAGGCAGAGGGAGGAGATAGAGAGGAAGAGGTAGGGGGAGATGAAGAGGGCCAATGAGGGACTGGGAGGAGGCAGAATTTGTTGCGAGGCATGTGACTTTGAGCTCCAGAGCAGGTGGCTCATCTTGCTTTTAGCTATCATGTTAGGTGATGCTCCAAGATTTCCATACCTCGAAAGCTAACCACATTATGCATTTCGTGTTGATCGCGAAAGATTGATATTAGATGATAACAAGACCGACAATTATTATAACGAGTTGATTAAAAGCCAAGTTTTTAGTATGGTGCAGAAAGCGATACCAGGGTTCATGACTGTAGACCGTTAAAGTCCTTAAATCCGGCCAAGGCAGATAGGAGGGAGCCGGTAATGGTTCTGGCCCATAATTATTAGAGACGATAATCTCGCAAGGAAGTTCCGTGAACCATATCCACAATCAGACCATGTTCAAGTTGGAAGAAGGCTTGCAAAATCGATTTTCCGTTATTTCACGCCAAGATTTCCGACCATAACATACCTTACGAAGAACGTAGCGGATTCCTCAAAGCGGAGACAGTGGGTAGCTCATGATGTTGTCCGGGTAAGTTAGGCTAAGCAGTTAGATTTCCTTGATCGATGATGTTTTCTCAACCAAATAAATGCCTTGCAATAAGATTTATTTGGATATAGATTACCAGATGTCGGAACGCACTGCTGCTGGTCCTCTTCAGCAATGAACAAAGAAGTAGTGCAGATACGGGTATATGGGGCATACAATCAAGGCTTTGTTGCTCTTTGATCTACATCACCAGCTCACAAAAGCTTTGGCATGAAGAAAAAATAGAATTGACACAGGAAAATCCCAAATTTATAATTGTAACTTTCTCTCCTGATAATGTAACGCATCTGTTAATGCTAACACCCACACAACTCATCCAATCCGTCTGACTACCTTACTACAATGCCGCCAAGAAGAACTGCTGCTGATCTTGAGGCATGGGATGAGCAGGCTTACATACCGGATCGGTTTCCCGCTCATCCCAGAGCCTCAATAGAAGTCAATCAAAACATGTTACCGGCCCCACATCCTCCACGATTCTTAACTTTCACTGAAGTTCAGCAGAAGGCATGGCCTGACCACTCATAATACTGGCATGAGTTAGATCCTGGGGGTTGGGAGGTTGTCAACGCGATTGGTAAGGCTCAAACGGAATAGTAGTTAAACTTCAACGAATAGGACGAGGCTCTGGGCCTGGATTTCTTGCGGTTAGGCAATCGAGCATTCGCGATGAATACTTAAAATGGGAGTCCTATTTCCCATCGAAGATCATGGAGTTTGAAACAATCCATGCTATAAAGATTTATAAAGGTGATCATACAATGAGCACCTTCATGCGAAATACATAGCTGTCTCGTTACCTTTAAACTCTTGCTAATTTGGGAGAGTAGGATACCATGAAGAACCAGGAACTGGTGCCTCATTGTCTAGAGATCGCCTTCTTTATGATGTACCTCGAGTAAGGAGAGTGCGAGCTGATCCTGAAGAATATATCTCTCGAATATTTATAGAATTCTGCCAAGGTGGCGACGTGGCAAACACGTCTGAAATTTAAGGCTTGAGTAAGAACGTACACAACCAGGGTGTCTTAAAATCGTACTGATCTACAAAGTAGTAACGTGCTGAATAGTATCTTATTTCTCTCGGAAGGATACATCTAGCTTTGGGTTAGATGTATGGGAAACGCGTTGCTTATTCTAGAGTGTGGAAACGAGGATCTAGATTTGCTTGCGTCTTGGGCAAATGGAATCGCTCATTTCTATCTCAAGCTAAAAAGCAGCGGGAAATCCATTCAACCCCTGTAGAGGGCTTAGAAATCAAGCAAGCTAACTTATCCAAAGTCCTGGTTGGAGATATGGATCCTGGTGGCAATGATTCTGATCAAGTTCAGCACAAGTGGAATATTTTCAAGGTATGTGCAACCAGGGGTTCGAGCGATTACTTGTATACTGGTTAGACTCCCGCCTTGCCTTATTTGCTGATATCTTTGACGTGTAGTGTTAACTCTTATTTAGTGCGGAGACCGACTTAGCCATTTATGGCTCCGGTGAGTGGTATCCAAATCCGACTTCATAGTTCTAATACCGAAGCAGGAACAATGACTTCACCAGCCATACTTTAAATTCGTAAAAAGAATACCCACATGGCAACATGCCCACCCACAACGTAATCAAATCGGCCTAGAGACAAACGTATGAAGTATTGAATTTATCTTGTACTGATGGATAAAAATCGGTTGTGAATACATGCTTGACAAGCTCGATCTGCACTGATTTTAATGGTGCCCGCGCCACTGCCTTCCACACTTCCGCGCCACAGCCTCTCGAAACCACTTAGACTAATTATAGCTAGGCTTTGGTACACCTTCTGTTCGAAATGCTAGCATATGATAAAAATGAACGGCCCACACTGGCGGGAATAACAAGAGAAGCGGATAGAATCCTGGCTATATATGATATGACAAATCCTAATCAGATTGCCAAAACTGTACCGCAAGGAGAGCCACTTTTCACTGGAACAGAAGCGACATACAGAATTGGAAAATTTTGCACTTATTTGAAGGAAAGAGATAGTTCCCCCCCATTTCATACACCTCCAGTACCTAATGTCCCCACTCGGCTGCCAGATGCTTTTACGAACCCTCGGTGCAGAGCGTGGTTTGCGCGAATTATTAGTGGCGATTTACCTGGTTCATGGATGCTGCAGTGAAATGGTTATTTTATATGGGCATGAAGACACTGCTTATTTGGAGGGAAAACAAGGTGCGTGCTTATGCTCAATCAAGATATACTTTGGGGTTGTCTGTGCTGCACATGGCCATAATTGAAATTTAAGTGACGGGCCATAGAATAGCTATTAGGCTGCGTAAGAATGCAATCAACAGATGTAAAGTGCATTCATTCTTCCAGCTGTAGGCCTGAAGAACTCTGTCGTATGCGCAAATAATGAGTGATAAAGTTACAGCGAAGTCTTTGTTAGTTACTGGTTTTTGCTTGCTTAATTATGTTTCAAGGAAAAGAATCGCCGCTCCCAACAACATTCTTGGTGCTCATGCATTTCGTCACGCAGATATAGCTTTTGCGAGAATTTCGCTGTACATTAGCTGTGTGGAATACCTCTCGGCCGCCACCGCCACCATCATGACGAACCCTTTATCTCAGCTTCAGATCAATGACGATCAAAGTATACTTGCTATGATGAGGGAAAATTAAGAAGAGGCATGGCCTATATGATCGGAAAATTAGTGTGGTCCTGGACATCACTAACTGGGAGCCTATGTCGATCGCTAAACCTTATACGAATAAAATTGAGACGACTTTATAAGAGAAGAAGGAAAGCTACGATAGCTGCAATTCTAGTGGCAATACAGGTGGTACTACTACACGGTAGCTGCACTAGCAGGCAGGTTTGCATGTCCAAAGATGAGCACAAGCATATTCAAAGGCTCTCTCAAAGTTTCCAGAATACAGGAACTCGGTCACAAACGAATTAAGCACAGGGGCATTCATTTTAGCACTTATGTAGATATGTAGGCGAGCACAAAACTGACACTCGCATAGATGTGATCGCTGTGATATTGCAGCCTGACTAAAACACTACTATGTCTATCAGCTTTTGGCATCTCCGGAAGCTTTCTGCTTCAGATATGATACATCCGCCGTCTATTCGTGTCCTATTCATTACAGATAGTGGATACAGGTAAATTTGTACAGAAGGTGGAGATTTTACTATTCTCCGCTGGAAACCTTAAATGTGGCCTTACTTCCGCCGCTTGAGAGTTTTTATAGCCATTTCTATCAGACCTTCCTTTGCTTCGCTCTCTGGGAAGTATTCTATCGCTGCAATGGCCCTGTTGACGTATTCTTCCGCGAGGGCTCGTGTTTGCTCTAGACCGTCACTTTGAAGAACCAATTCCCTTGCCTGTCGTGTTGTTAGTAAACGGTCATTATTTGGGCAGGTAAAGGCCTTACTCTGCTAACATCTCCTTCTTGACTGAACTTTCTCCCTACTAGGTTGCCCAGCTCCTTATTATTCTTCCATGCGAACAATAACGGTGCAGTTGCAAGACCCAATTCTAGGTCTGCACCCGCAGGTTTCCCCAACTCTGCTTCGCTGACAGTATAATCTAGCATATCATCCACCAGTTGAAATGCCAAACCTAAATTCTTCCCATAAGAGTATGCAGCTTCAACAGTCCCAGCATCTGAATTACCCAATAATGCTGTCGCACGGCATGATTTCGATATTAAACTTGCAGACTTCAAATATGTTTTCTGCAAATAGTAGCTGATTGTTTCCTCCGTCCACTTTGGATTCTTTTCATCCGATGCGGTATTCTTCAATTGCATGAATTCTCCCTCGACCAAATTCGCAATCACGGTAGCTAGAAGCTCCGTTACTTCAGCGTCCCGAAGGCGTGCTAGGCCAACAGATGCACGACTAAGCAAAAAGTCCCCTGCCAACACTGCCATTTTGTTTCCAAATTCTAGATTTGCTGAGGTATTTCCGCGCCTCGAAGTTGAGTGATCGATGACATCGTCGTGAAGAAGGGAGGCTGTATGTATAAGCTCGGTGATCTCAGCCAGCCGGCGCTGAGAGGGTAATATATCGCTGTCCGCTGCTGAATAACTAGATTGCTTGCTCGCTAGCGGGTTTAGTGTGGGTGAGTCAGGATTGACGTCTGAAAGAATTGAATTCGGAGATATGGGAGCATCGATATCAATCGAGTTACGTTGACCGTTATATCTGGGGTGTTTAGGGGCTAGTGCTGTGGCTCGAGACATAAGAAGAACGATCATAGGTCGCACATGTTTTCCTTCTCCCTGTGTATAATATTTTGCAACTGTGTCGAGAGATGGATGCCCAGAGCCCAGAAGTTGTCGTATGTTACCAGTCAGGAACTTCATCTCTTTCGCAACCATTCTTAGAGGATCTATCGTGATATTGCCGTTGCTTGCTACTTTGGAAGTGGCATTTGAGAAGACATTGGATGCGACCGAAACTGCTTGAGCCCATGTTGATTGGCACCTTCGAGCAGAATATTGGTGTCCGAAGCTCGCACGAGGTAGAGCCGTATACATTATTGCCAATTGACATCTTGTACACGTCGAAAAGAACTGAGAACTGGTAGGTTTTGAGGCATTGAGGAGCAGCGAAGCTCTCAACGACTGGGGCCTCATGTCACTTCAAATCCCAGGATTGATGACAAAAGAACCTTTTAGAAATATGAATGTAACATTGAGTTCAGGATGTAAGAACAAGCGCGAAGAAAGAGGATTTATCCGATCTTCTGGGTACAATAATTTAGATATTTGGTCATAAACCAAAATATTGATGCCGTAGATTTCCGACTGATAAATTATCCTAGTCGATATTCGGCTGGAACAATGTTATGCCGAAGGCAGCTCTGTCGAAGCTTAAGCTTCCTTCAGTTATTGAGCACGCCTACTTGTTCTCCCTCTTTTATGTCATGACGTGAACATATTTGAGGACATGGTGCTTCTTACGATAACGCCAACGATACTACAGGCTCTGACGAAGCTCCAGAGTCTGCCTGAAAAACCTAGTGAAGAACTAGTTGCCAAAATTTCAGGCACGGCGCAACACCCACGTGCGACGAACGAGAAAGAAGTGGCTTCCGCAGAAGACTACCGTGGAAAGGATTCTGCCAATGCCACAATTGATAATGAACAGTCACAAAATCGGGATGTGTCGGGGAAGAGGCGGCTCACCAAACAGTCAGCAGTTGAGCCATCTTTATCAGACCCCAAATTAGGCAATCCGATATCTCACGGCCAAATCATAGATTTATCGAAGGCACTTAAATTTCTGGAGGCGGAGCCAAGCGCTCTAGATACCTTATTGCGTGGATCTAAAGTCTATGTTCCTCCTCCAAAGCCAAAACCAGAGCCGGTACATCTACACCATCCAATTTGCGACTATTTGCTAACGATAATCTAGACAGCAGAATACAAGGCTCTGATGGCACGCCTCCGCCATGAGGAAGACGAGCGGTCCTATCAGCGGATGATCAATCCTCCACCTCCCATGGAAACTTTCGCCGAGCGCTTCCCCCTCTCCTCCGCGGCACATGCGTTTGCTTCTGCTCCGAGACCCTTGGATAACGAAGTGGATGATGAGATAACATACTCAGATGTAGATCGGCAGATAGCACTCATTTTTAACGTCTTAATAAGTATATTTGCGTGCGCGGCTGCCATATGGATAGTGGCAAAGTGGTGGAGCACACCGATGCGGCTAGCACTGAGCTTCAGTGGCAGCATGTTAGTTGGAATCGCCGAGGTTGTAGTGTATTTGGGGTATGTTCGGAGGGTTGGTGAAGCGAAAGGCAAGGAGAAGGCTATAAAAGAAGTCAAGGAAGTCGTGAGAACCTGGGTGGTTGGAGGCACCGAAGAAGATGGTGACAACTCTGCACCGATCAAGGTTGAGGAAGAATCATTCTCGAACGTTCGAAGGCGTAAGATAGAAGTTGGGTAAAGTCGAAGCTATAATAATGAAATATGCTCATATGACCCAACCATATCGATCGTCCTTTAATTATCTCATTAATTCCTTATTATCTGAGACATGAGTTCCCTGTCAACCAACTTTAATGCGCTTGTTCCGAATCGCAAACTACTTTGCTATTTGATTCTCACACTTTTGGACCCTTTTTATTGGTTAATTAAATATTTTGTAGCAGTAGAAATAAATACTCCAGATTTGGCTGGCTCAGTTCCCACTGCTCATGTAATCCTTCAACGCTCACACCTCGTTATTTACTAATGTGGAATAAGCTTAATTCAAGGTCATCGACGCACATACATCTGAAGGCAATAAGAATTTGCAAATTTTATGGATATATTGACGCCACAGGTCAATACTGGAGTAGAATTGCTGCTTCGAGAAGCCTAAATGCTGTCGCCTTCGCTGGTTGCATAATTAAGCTGATGGGTTCCAAGTTATTATAGGTTGTGCTTTTGAAGAACTTCGTGAGAACAGAGTAGCCCGGAGATTAGTACTCGAGATTTTCTGTGGTCCTCTGTGGTTCTTATCTGTCTTTGAATAGGGTCTTAAAAGAATTCCAAAATCTGGCACTAGAGTTCACAACAGCCAGATATCTTTGAAGGATGAAAGGTACTTGATTGCTTGCTAACTCCTTAGCGCCAGTTTTATGCTTTTGTATGTCCCAAAGCTAAAGCCGAATATACAGACCCAATAATTCCAAAAATTTCCCATACAAAAAGCACCAGCCCGGTGCAGTGGTTCCCAAAACGCCATCAGTCATACTCCGCAGCCAAACTCCTAGTCGCTATGCTTCAAATTCACTGCTTATGATAGATCGCTTACTCGAAATCGACCTCAACGGAGCGAGTATTGCTTCCGTTCTTCTTCTTCTTCTTGGCCTCCTCCTTCTCGGCCTTCTTTCTCGCAGCCTCCTCAGCCTTCTTGCGCTTAGCATCTCCAACTGGGTCCTTGCTCTTCTTCTCTTCAGCAGGCACAGGAGCGACTTCAACTCTGTCTGGAATACCCTGAGTGAAGCGCTCTGGGTCATCAATACCATAAGCATGGATCTTGGCCGACTCCTTGCCTGCTACACCCTTCGCGCACTTGCCATTTGGTGTGATCTGGAGATGATTCACACTTTCACCGTTGGATGGGTGGAAACCACCCGTCACTGTTCCGCCGGCCTTGCAGTCAAAGTGCTTCAAAGCTTTCTCGGCGAGGTCTTCATATTGTGTGTAGCGCGGGTCGGATGGCTTGATCTTGTCCTGATATCCCGGCCGATTGGCAAAGGTTACTGCGTAATCATTCTTTCCGCGGGTTTCGATGCTGCTGGATTCATATTCTGTGGGGATGGCGAATGCTCCTGAGATCAAGGATGCTGCGAAGAGAATGGCGGATGCTGAGAACTTCATTTTGAATGGAAGATTGTGTTATGAAAAGACGAGAAAAGACGAAAAGCCGGAAGCCGGAAAGTGTTATGAGACTGCTGCGGAGATGAGAAGATGGTGTGTTTGATGCCGTTCTTCGAGCAGCTGTGAGCAATCCTTATATACGCGATCATCTTCATACGTCGTATATTTTTGGATATCTCAGGATTCTGATAGCTTGAGGGTGATAGCTTGAGGATTACTGTTCTTGGAGACATAGGAAGGATTGAGCCTCTACAGAGCGCCGAAGAATAGAAACTCAAGGAGTTCTGTGGGGAAAAAGGAAGGTTGAGCCTCAAAAGAACCCAAATGCCGAGATACAAGTCTTTCATCCTCCAGCCCAGCCATCTATGAGCCTTGGGAAAGACAGCAGCTTGATCAGTCGCTAGTTGTCACTGGCTGAAAGCTACGAAATGCCCAGTATGGGAATTATGAGCCGTAGTTGTCAACCCTTTGGCATGTACTTTTTAGGTGAAGATGCCTGATTTGCAGGGAGGAAGGTTTGAAACTTCAATCCTACAGGTCTATTTCCAAGCTTTTGCTGACTAGGGGTTTGGCCATTCAGATTCTTTTGTTGTGTTGTTTATCAAGAGTTTGATTCCACTTTTCCATCACCTGCTAGCTCGTGTAACAAGGAAAACTGTGCCTTCCGAGGGCTTATCAAGGGAGCCGCAAGGGTCTTTGGCCATTTGAAAGGTTGCTTTCGGCCCTGTGACTCCGCTGTACTTGAACCTCTATTTAGGGAGGAGGATAGTACTAGTTGATGAAACGTGAATATAGATCAGTAAGTCACGGGGAGATCGCGAGGTCAAGGTAGGGCAAACTACGCCATTATGGCTATCTGTATCTAGCTTTTGTTCGGGGAGCATTTTCATGAAATACAACCACGATAATACCCCCTTCAATCCTCTTGACTACCCCTTTTCCCTGGAGGGATCTTCTTTTGAGACAGTTTCTCTGCCACAATCGTGATCCTTACCATTTGTAGATCCTGTCTAAATATTCCCGTACAATTGGTTAATGCCTTGATGTGTCCTGTATGAACTAGCTTTAGGATCGTTTTGGTTGATATAACCATAGATACAGCCCATGCCGTCAGCCCCAGATATAGTGGGTCATTTCGCGCTTACAATGCACTGCCGCGATGGCGCAATCTGAAGTTCCGGCTCGGCTATTACTTCGAAACTACACCATTATGTCATCTTGAGTTAAAAGAATGCGTAATAACAGCAGCAAAAGAAAATGCGAGGAGATATATGTCTCAATTGAAGAAACAGTAGAAGAATCACATGGCATAAAAGTTTCGTTGTGAGTTGAGGTCTTAAAAGACCTTAACAAGAATAATAACTACAAGGTTCCACATAACACGCGAGCGGATGCATCAGGCAGCAAAAAAGCACGCATCTTAACTGCTCATGGTCCAATGTCAAAGAAGTTGAGATATTACCAGCAAAAGAAAGCAAAAAATCTTGTAAGAGAGCAACTGCTCACTGCGGAGGGAATTGAGCCCAACGCGGGGGTCGAACCCGCAACCTTGAGATTAAGAGTCTCACGCTCTACCGATTGAGCTAGCCGGGCAGAGAGGTTGCTTGTTAATTGAGATGGACTGCGCTTATTGGAAATTATAGAGCATGACAGGCAAAAATATCGACTCTTGGCGCGGACGCTAGCGTGGCCAATAACCTTAACCCATCTGTGAAGGAAAACCTTTTTTACACCCAACCAGTCCTGCTTTAAGTGCATCAGAGTTCTCAAGACATGGGTTCTAATATCAAGTGTCGACTATATTAACACAGCTGGGAAACAGACAATCCGAAAACCTCTATCATGAATGAGTTTGGGTGCGTTCTCTTCCTTGTATGAAGCTCATGGCGCGTACAGTCCGAACCTGTACAGATTTTATGGTACTGGAGACCATTAATATCGATTTGTTCAGCAGTATGCAAGTCTTGAGGAGATGGTCTTTATATTCAACAGCAATTTATCTGTTTTTTCTATTTGATAGAAACCTCATTCGTTATACAAGCCACACTATGCCATCTGACCCTCTAGAGTTCAGAGAATTGCTTCACTCAACGGTCCTTATTGTATCAGCTAGCTACGAGCCTATTCCTTTTCAATGCGTTCCAATATTATGTCCTGAACCGGTCAAATGATTCTAATGACTAAACGCACGGCCGTCCTACTTGGTGAAGCCCAACGGCAAATCCATCGTTAGTGCACTTCGTCCATGTAGTAGTCGCATTCAGGCATGTTTCCCCATAGCCCAAAATGTTCTCATACTCCTTATTCAGAGGCTCGCTTCGCAGATCTTCTCAGATCTTCTCAAGTGGTGATCACGTGTCTCGAGAGTTAGAGCAGTTCCGTTGGTGGAGCATGACATTCCTAAGTTCACGCCCTGTTGAGTACAATAGTGGAGCAGTTACAAAATTTGAAAGCGTAACAACTGATTGCATAAGTGCCAGTATATAGAAACTCCAGAGCAAGCGTAAATGGACATGAATTCGCATTAATTATGCACAGGTAGAAAACTTTGACCAGAAGTAGCCCCGACCCCGCTCGCTGAAATATGACTCAGAATGCGAGTCAAATCGATATAAAACACCAAAAGAAATCCGAGCTCACTGGATACTGATATCAATTCATCGCTTGGCTCAAAGGAATCTCCTCAACACGCATCGATACATTTATTCCAGATAAGAACTTGTCAATTTCCTTTTTCAACTCGACTTTCTGAACTCGAATCATTCCGACGTCAAGGTCACCATGAAGCTTGATTTCACAACACTTGACGTGTTCACCACTACACGTTACAATGGTAATCCTTTGGCTATTGTGAAAGTTCCAGCAGTTGAAAAGTCCAGTAAGTCTTTTCCTTTGAGAACTCACTAGGCTTCTTCATGTTCGCGATTCGTATTGAATTGAGATTGACTTTTCAAAGATTTGACGCAAGAACAAAAGCAGAAGGTGGCTCAGGAGTTCAATCTCTCCGAGATTGTATTTCTTCATCAACCAGCTGAAGGAGGCTCTTACAATGACGTAGCCATTGATATTTTTACATCCTATGCGGAAGTACCGTTTGCTGGGCACCCGACCATCGGGTCTTCTCATTTTTTGTTGAATGAGCTGGGTAAAGATACCGCAGCAGTCGTCACCAAAGCCGGCCGCATCCCAATCTCAAAGGATACCACTACCGGCCAAGTGCAGGCTGTGGTCCCCCAGACCTTCCATATTCACAAGGTGACCTACGAAAGCTCCTTAGCGGCCGCTCCTGCCCAGACGACTAGCATTGTTAAAGGCATGTCTTTCATCTTCAGTCGCCTGCCAGATCTGGAGACACTCAAGAAAGCAACAGAGAATTTGAATGTAGTAAAACATGGTGCAAATGGCAGCTATGAAGCAGGTGATCTTGATGAAGGATGGCAGGTAGGCTTGGTTGGTACCATGTATTTTGTGGATCAAGGTGTGGATGAGTTTGGGAGGAAACAGTACCGCACACGAATGTGGGCATCAAGAGAAGACCCAGGAACCGGGAGCGCATCTTCTGCTTTGGGATGTTATCTAGCAACTCTGGAGCCGAAGGATGCGGGAACAGGACCGTTCCGATATGCATTTACTCAGGGCGTTGAGATGGGTAGGAGAAATGACATTGCGGTTGAAGTTATCAAAGATGATGCGGGAGGAATCCAAACGGTTTTGCTCAGTGGTTCAGCGGTTAAGGTGATGGAAGGCTCCTTGGAGATCTAACAAGAATTCGGTCATGTGCAGGTTGAGATATTTCATACTTTGTGTTCCCCAACAGCACATTCTAATTCTTCAGAATCCAACATGGCGCTCCAAAATACTATATTTCGGTCCAAATAATCTGTGTCACCCGTTACATCCCTTAGGCGAAAGATGAAATTCGGACTTCTAAAACTAATTGGAACAGGAAAAGAGGTCTTCTACTCTCGTAACAATTTAGTATATAAGATCATACTTAATGTAACAAAACTGTCCATACCTATGTGCATGAGTTTGAGTACGTTCGCTTTATTCCGAGATTTTGGGTCGGTCCCGTGCCAGTTCTCTATGTATACAGTTGGAACATCAATTTATCTTAAGTTCTGATATCCTTAGACTGTGCCTATACTTCGGAATTCATGGCATGTCCGGGAGGATACCTATCCTATAATAGCTCAAGACAAACACATCGCCACCAATGAGCGAACATGAGTTGTACTTGCCAAGAGATATGATTCTTTTGTGGGTCTTTTGCAAGGCTGACGGCTTTGCCTTCCCAGCCTCCTGCTATAGATTATGCATCATCAACACTTAGAGCAGCGTTAGTTGACCAAACTTCACTTCGTGTATAACTATGCATCAACTCGTTTCCCTTCTAGCACTGGGGTCTTTAACTGCAGCGACTGCCATTGGACAGCGTCCCTTGCCTGGTCGTGTTGACTCCCAAACTCCGTTTATCGAACCCAAGCCAAAGAACCTAGTTAGCTCAGCAGCCCTTGAGGGTCATATTTCTGAGAAGAGCCTACTGGAGCGCGCGAAGGAGCTTTATAAGATTGCGGAGCTCGGAAAGGACGAGTACAACCATCCTACTCGTGTTATCGGAAGCAAAGGTTAGCCCTTATCTGAAATCTTCCCTCGTTCCAGCACCAGCTTGCTAATCAATTCACCTTTCAAATAGGACATACTGCTACTCTTGATTATATCTATAGAACAATTGCAGGCTTAGGGGACTATTACACGATTTCCAACCAAACTTTCAATGCTGTTATTGGGAATGTCTTCGAATCAAGGCTTGTCCTTGGAGATAAAGAGCCTCTGAGTGCGGTTCCTATGAGCTTGACTCCACCCACGAAAAAGAAGAACTCTGTATTTGGCCCGTTGATCCTGGTTGATAACAACGGATGCCAGGCTGCGGATTACTCTTCCAAAATTAATGGCTCGATAGCATTCATAAAGCGAGGCACTTGTGCGTTCGGTGACAAATCTGAATTAGCTGGTAAAGCTGGAGCAAGTAAGGATTCTTTCACCAGTAGTTATATATCACTGACATAAAATTTCTATAGTTGCTGCGGTCATTTATAACAACGAGAAGGGGCTTTTCGGTGGAACTCTAGGAACACCTTCTAAGTTTCACGTTGCAACTTTTGGACTTTCGCTGGAGGATGCCGCTGAATATCTCGAGAAGCTGAAGGCTGGGGAAACTATTGGTTCTTCCGCCTATATCAATTCTATTGTGGAAAACGCTGCTACGACGAACATAGTTGCCCAGACTACATCAGGGGATCCAGACAACTGTGTAATGCTGGGTGCTCATTCGGATAGTGTAGCAGAGGGGCCCGGAATTAACGACGATGGATCTGGAACACTTACCTTACTCGAAATAGCTACACATTTAGCCAAGTATGAAGTCAACAATTGTGTTCGTTTTGCTTGGTGGGCCGCCGAAGAAGAGGGTCTACTCGGTTCCGATCATTACGTGAACCAGCTCTCCGAGGAGGAAAACCTGAAGATCAGATTGTTTATGGACTAGTAAGTCAACCTGAAGACCCTTGTCTTAGGACGTTGCTAACACTACGTGTAGCGACATGCTAGCATCTCCAAACTATGCATATCAAATATACGATGCCAATAATATCGCAAACCCCGTAGGTTCTGAGGAGTTACGGGAACTCTACAAACAATGGTATACCGAGCATGACTTAAATTACACCATGATCCCGTTCGATGGACGAAGTGATTACGATGGATTCATTCGACATGGAATTCCAGGTGGTGGAATTGCCACTGGCGCCGAAGGGATCAAGACTGATCTAGAGCAAGAACTCTTCGGTGGAAAGGCTGGGGATTGGTTTGACCCATGGTAAGTCATGAGTTGAAACGATTTTCCTTAAATAAACGGTCGTATCTGCTTTTGGATCTTGCCTCTTTGAGTCAACGGCACCAACGCATTGCTGATGGTTTACTAAAACAGCTACCATCAATTATGCGATGATATCAGCAATCTCGCTTTGGACGCGTGGGTTATCAACACGAAGGTTTGTGTTTTCCCTTATCTTTGCTTTACAGCTCTCGCTGACCACATTTAGCTTGTTGCACATTCCGTCGCCACATATGCTATCTCTTTCGAGAACTTCCCTCAGCGGACCTCCATGGAAACGGCAACCAATGTACCATATCAACCCAAGTACCACGGTCTACTCGTTCTATAGAGCGAATCTACGTCGACCTTACACCATTCTTCTTTTTTGTAGATGAAGATGTGTCTGATGGCGGGCATAGAGTAGAATAGACGGAAGAAACCCGAAACCCAATACGGGTAAATTACAAGTATAGAATTAATGAAAACATTATTTTTGTGTAACTTGTTCTTTTCGTCCTTTTCTAAATGACAATTTCTACAGGATCGTTATCCCTCAGAAAATGTTGCAGATTAGGTAAAGATACGGGGTGAAAAGAATAAACATGGAGCCACATATGCTATAAGATTGAGTTGCAGAAAAGAGAAGTAGGACTGAAGGTTCTGCAGTCTCATTGGTGCATCTAATTATTTTTAGATATTGCGGTTAAACCGAGCTGAAGCAGGGGTATGGCTTACCAAGTAACCACCCACTCGCTCTTCTCATGACAATTACGCAAGCTAAGCTCATATACAGTTATCTAGCTTGATGGCTTGCCTACTCACAATTTCCCGATTGCTCTGCATGGTTTGCCATGTCACTGACACTAGTCCGATCTATGTATAAACCCCTTGAGGGCGATAAGATCAGGGTTTTGATCATCAGGCCAGGGCCGAGATCAGCAAAATTAGAATGTATCCTGAAACACATGTCCTTAGAATATGGCGAATCTTATGAAGCCATGTCCTATGCTTGGGGTGATCCAATAGCGACGCATTCCATCAGCTTAGAAGTTGCAGATGAAGTCTCGGTGGTGGGAGTCACAAAACACCTTTATGATGCTTTGCGCCAGTTCCGGGAGGTTGAGAAGCCTGTGACACTTTGGATAGATGCATTGTGTGTTGACCAATCAAATGTGTCAGAACGAAGCGCACAAGTCATGCGAATGACCGAAATATATGGTCGAGCCGATCGTGTCCGGGTTTGGCTGGGCACCGGCGACGAATCAACTGATGTAGCAATGGAATTATTGGAAGACATCCTTGATGTTGAAACTGGGGAGGAGGCAGTCTCAAAAGGACGGAAAAGCATTTACAATCTACTGACAAGAAGTTGGTTCAGTCGTCGCTGGGTGATACAAGAGATCGCCTTCGCAAGAAAAGTCACAATCTTCTGTGGTGCCAAAAGCTTAGACTGGAAAAGCTTTGCGGATGCGATCACCACGTGCGAAGATATTTTTCTTCGTTCTGGAGACTTACTGGTAGGTGCGATCAACAGTGAGGACCTTAACCGGCTAGGCGTGTTCGGACTTGTCTACGTATCCAACAATGTCTTTCGCCGTGATTTGAAAGGCGAACGAGTCGTCCATTGGCTGGTCTCAATTGAAGCCCTTGTTCAAAGGCTTAATCAATTCTATGCCACGGAGCCGCATGATATTGTCTATGCTGTCCTGGCTCTCGCGAAAGATACATATGCCTCTGGACGTATAGTTGTGGATTACACCAAGCCTGTTTGGGAGGTTTACAGAGAAGTGGTATCGCTGATTGTAGAGCAAAGCGAATCGCTAGACATCATTTGTAGACCTTGGGCCGCTAAGCAAAAGGACAATCCTTCTTGGATACGAGATTGTACCACCGCAGCCTTTGGATTAGATTCATACGGAATCTTATCCAGGGTCAATGCAGACACTTTGGTGGGAGAGCTTGGAAAGTCTCCTTATAGAGCATGTGGAAAATTAACCGCAGTCACTACCAAAGACGATTTCACATTCTATAATCGAGAACCGTCATCTATGCTAATGGCTGAAGGCTTCATACTTGACGAGATCGGTCACGGCGGTGAAGTCGCAACTCACGGAATTATTCCTCATAGCTGGCTTGAGTTCGGGGGCTGGAACCTCTTCCATTCCAGTCCACCACCAAACGCTTTCTGGAGGACATTAGTCGCCGACCGAGACGGAAAAGGCAACAATCCGCCCCCTTGGTATCCAAGAATATGCCGACAGCTTTTCAGGGAGGCTATATCCCCCATTGGGTTTAACACAGAAGTTATGATGCTAAGGCACTATCAGCCAATGTCTATGGCCCGCGAGTTCATACAGCGCTTACAAGCGACAACATGGAATCGGAGGTTTGCAAAGACAGCGATCAATCAGGCGCCAGGGTTGTTTCCTTCTAACGCAAAGAAAGGAGATCTCATTTGCATCCTCCATGGATGTAGTGTGCCAGTGGTCATGAGGCCAAAAGATAACACCGAACCGAAGAGGAATGGCGACCAGCAATCACGAAGACCTCTAGGAGTACACATTGAGCCATATCTAACACAACTTCGCAAAATATATGCCAAACAAGGCGGCAATTGGGACAACGGATTTGAACATGACGAGATATACTACAGAGATGAAAGACATGAACCTGACAAGATACTTTTGGATAGTTTCCAGAGCATGCCAGCGATTATACCCAAAACAAGCACTGAGCGGTCTCCTCAAGACGAAGATGCATACGGCTACGAGGAACGGAGTTGGGGAAACTCTATCGCACCCGCAACACCATCATATCTAGAAATGCCCAAGGTCGAGTTCGAATGCACCCTGATCGGAGAGTGTTATATGTACGGCGTGATGGACGGCGAAGCAATGGAGTTGACGCGAAGCGGCGGGATCGCCACGATCAATTTCGGGATCTCTTGACTGCGCAGGGAAAATACAATTTCTCAGCGTTGCAAAAAGTCCGACGGATCGTTCTTTTTATACTGGTGATATTTATAGATATAACTAATCTACGTAATCAATAAATTCAAAACTTTTAAACTCCAAACTCCAAACTTTTTACTGAGCAAATCCTACCAAAAGCGATGCTCACTGTGGCCGTTCTAAATGCTTTTTTAAAAAATCGCTTTTTTTAAATCCCAGAATGGCTTTTTCGAACTCCTATTCCCAATGCACGACCGGATGTCAGGCGATAATCCAGCCTCTTTCGTACATACTTTTGTTTAACTTATATCCTTAGTGTTAGTTCCTTAGAACGTCTTAGATTTCTTTGGTGCCTTAGGCTTCTCAGCCGGCTTTTTTGTTTCTTCCTTTTTCGGAGCCGGAGCTGGGGCAGCAGGCTTCTTAGGCTGCTCCTTTTTCGGTTCTTTTTTAGGTTGCTCTTTCTTGGGCTCTTCAGCAACCTTCTTGCCCTTCAGATCCTTATCCTTTGGTGGCCCCGCAGCTGGGTTTGGCTCAGGCTTGGTAACAGCAGGTTTCTTGCCTTCGTCAAACTGACTCTTGTTTGGGTCCCAGTTGCCCTTCACATCTTTAGGTGGCGCCGAGTCCAAGGGGTGGTTTGGCTTTTTGGAGGGTCCGGCTTCAGCATTCGCTGGTTTTTGTGCGGCCGGCTTGGATTGAGGTGCTGGTGCAGCAGGTTTTGCCGCTGCAGGAGGTGATGCTGGAGGTGATGCTGGAGGTGATGCTGCAGCCGGACCAGGAGCTTGGCCCATCTCTGCGGCGGATTCGGCACTTATCTTTTTCTTCTCGTCGGCCACTTTCTTCCATGCCACCGCATTACCTGCAATACCTCCTGCTGCACCGACGGCTCCTGCTGCTGCAGCGGCATACTTTGGCACACCTGGGATATTGGACAAGCAGACTGCTGCGATTGCGCCAGCTACACCGCAGGATTGGTAACTAGGTAACAAGTTAGCATTCACTAATGCAGCGCGCATGAAACTACAAACATGGCAGCATTCTTGTCACTCGCCCATCCTGGATCGCGTTTAGATATAAGTGTGCCGTCCGAGCGGAGGATCAAGTCTGTTACTGCATCTACTGAGTGACTGCCATCACGAGCTATGAATCGCGATATTGTAGATGGTGTCTCATAGACTTCTCTTTTAACGAGTGATCTTCTCGGCAAGGCAGCTGCCAGATCAGCGGAGGCCAGTAGAGCCCAAATAAATGGCTCGTTATAACGCATCTTGGTTGAAGTCAGGATGAATGGATGAAAAGAAGAAAATGAACTAAAAAAGAGGTGTTACGGATGTAAGTTGATGTTGATGAGGAGATCATACAAAGATCCTACATATTAGTACATATATACTTTCCGAGTTCATTAAGCATGAGATTGCGCAAGTGACCTCCAAGGTTACCTACATTCTCATGTTACAATGAGATCCAGTTCCTTTGACTGCTAGAAAGGATTGACTCCTAATACGACCCAATGGGCTATCCAACCACCGCAAACAGTAAACATCCAGTGTAGCCTCAGCCATAGACAGTACAACATTTTGCTTTACTCTTAAGGAATAGACAACTCATGGTCCGTCGCCGACCAACGGTATACCTTGCGCGTTTTCGAGGCGCATGTAACATACATCGCGATAAGGAGCCGAGCAATCACTCGGCTAACTTATGCATACAAAATCTCCGCAGCTGGCGACATTTTTAAGCTTATCTCTAAGTTTCAGACCGCCTGGCAGGGACTTTCTGGGAGGCTCATCGTCATTTCGCCTCCTGCAATCCTGATCCCCTGAGGCTGAGCGGGCGAAGCGAGAGCAGGAGACCCCGCGAAACTTAAAGCAGGGGAGTTCACTCGCAATAACGATGTCGTGCGTTAACGGCCGCAGTCGATAGAGGATCGATCAGGATTTATCTTCGCTGATTAGCCCAAACATACGGCATTTGCATCAGTATGAATGTTTTGGATGTCGATTGTGTTGTTGATAAAAGTGGAGTTGCCAGACCACCCGAAGACTGTTATGAAGCTTAACAATCCTGCTTAGTAAGATGTTACAATAACCTCTTTAGAATATGGCAAGTGATTAAAATACACCCGGTGTAGGAAAAAGTGGGGTATACACCGGGTGTAGGAATAAGTGGGGCATCGCCATTTTAACTTTGGATGGGAATCCCTAGTAAAAGTCGTGATTTTTCGTGTTAATCTCGTGTCCTATATCAATCCTTTTATCCTATAATTATCAATTACTTCAAATAGCTTTAAATATCTATTAAAATGGACTGTCCTATTTCTTTATCACTTGATCTTCCTACTGTATCCCCGCTTTCTCAAATCGCTTACATTCAAACCACTTCTACTCAAGCTCGATCTAGCGCAATTACTTTAACTCCAGCTGCTGTTGATATGGCACTCCCTCCGGAGCAAACCTACGAATCTCTGGCTGCTTTGCAGAAATCAATTAATGATTTTGCTAGCACACGTGGGTATGCATTTATAAAAGGGAGAAGTAAGCGTACACCTGGGAGTAATCGATTAAAGTTACACTTTAGCTGTGACCGGCTATATAAACCAAATCAAAATCTCTCACGTGAGCAACAGTCTCGATCTCGAGGCACTGACTGTCGATTTTCAGTACTAGCTTGTGAGACAATCTGCCAGACAAAATGGGAGCTGAAGCATCGAGATTATAAGCAATTTGGTACTCATAATCATAGCCCTAGCTCTCACCCTGCCGCACACTCTGTCCATCGTCGAATGTCTATTGAAAGTCAGGCTATTAACCAAGCTTTGTATGATTCAGGTTAGTTTGTAACTAAATAGTGGTTTAGCATAAAGATCCAGGGTTAATCATTTTTAGGCATACGTCCTCAGCAACAGATGGAGTTCCTTCATCAATTTGCCCCTTCTTTACCACTTATACCGCGCGATATATATAATCACAATGCTACTTCTCGGCGAGCATCACGTCAAGGGAAGTCTCCGATTGAAGCTCTAATGGATCACCTAAAAGAGCAAGAGCTTTCCTATCGAATAGCTGTAGAGAAGACAATAGAGTTCAGCATATTTTTATCACATTACCTGAATGCCTCAAGCACTTGCAATTCAACTATGATGTTATTTTAATTGATAATACATATCGAACAAATCGGTTTAATATGCCTTTGTTTGATGTAATTGGTTCGTTATTTAAGCAATAATAAACCTTCTAATAAACTTATTAACTAAAATGTTTTTAGGAGTGGACCGGAGTAGCAAAACCTTTTTCATTGGGTTTGCTTTCCTATCTGACGAAACGGAAAGTGCATATGAATGGGCTTGTTTACAACTCAAAGAACTATTTACTACTCTAGCTACACCTACTGTAGTTGTCGGCCCTGGTGCAATTAGTACTGACTGCGACCAAGCTCTTCGCAATGCTATTTCGACAGTTTTTCCTGACTCTCCTGCTCTATTGTGTGTATGGCATGCGAATAAGAATATTCAGCAGCACTGCAAGTCTGAATTCACAGCTACCGAGTCTTGGGAAGCCTTTATACAAGCTTGGAATGGTATTATAGCTTCGAAAACAGAGAATGAATATCAAACTCGACTCGCTCAGTTTGACATTGATTTTGCTAGCTACCCCACTTGCACTGAATACATTAAAAGCACGTGGTTAAGGCCGGAGAGGAAAAGAGCTCTAGTTCATGCTTGGACTAATCAATACCCCCATTTTGGTATTACGGCTACGTCTAGAGTTGAAGCAGCTCATCGATATCTCAAACGATACATCTTTAGCTCTCAAGGAGATCTTCTTGATACTTGGAAATCGATTGAGATGGCTGTACGAAAACAAATGCGGGAGATTGTTTACCATGAAGCTCGAGACCAAATTCGAACTGATCTTAGTCTTGATCGGAAGACATTCGGTTTATGCTTTAGTGCAATTACTGTACAAGCTCTTCGATTAGTTAAAGATCATGTAAAGCAGATGAAAGAGCCTCTAGTGCCCTGCTCAGGGACCTTTTCGAAAACGATGGGAGTACCTTGTGCTCATATAGTAAAGAATCGACAAGAAGTAGGTCTTGGCCTTACTCCCGACGATTTTCACTTACACTGGTGGTGGAATCGGTTTCAACAAGAGCTAGAGCCTCCAATTCTTGAACCTCTACATCTAATTAGCAAAGGAGCACCTCGAAATAGCACAAAACATAGTACAAAACGTATTCCTTCTGGCTTTGAAGCAACAGAAGGTCCTAAACAAAGGAAGTGTGGGTTATGTGGCCTCCCTGGTCATACTAGTAGGAGTATTAGTTGTATGCGGAAGCTTGCTCAGATAGCTCAGGAAGATCAAGATGAAGATCAACATTTAAATCAAACATCAAACGAGCTTAATTCACAAATAGAGCCTACTCCTGTAGTAAGACTTTTATCTGAAGAGCCTGAATCCTCGACTATCGAAACTGAGCTTCAAGCTCAACTGCATAGTCAACTTGAGACTACAGTTGTTACGGATTCAAGGCCAATATACCCTAATCGAATCGAGATGGTATATAACAGATACTTAGCTAGAAAACAAGACTATCTAGCAGCACACCCTCAAGTCAAAGAGTCTCAATATCGAAGAGTAGCGGGCCTAAAAACGTGGGATATGTACAGCCGGAGATATCTGAAGGAAACTAATCTAAAATTCCGTCAACGTCTTGATATTAATACTAAAACGCTGATAGAAGGAAGCCCAAATTGGACAAATGAAGAGCTAGATGCATTTCTAGACTTCCAAGAAGATGAAGATCGAAGAGTAGAAGAGGAAGAAAATGAGAGGTATATCAGAATAAGTGGAAGAAATACTGAAATTGGTATTAGAGGTATACAAAGACAAATTGCTGAACAACAACAGAGAGATGAAGAAACGTACTGTTTTGTATATTAATAGCTTTGAATTCAAGCAACTGATATAGCTCTTTTTTAATATAACTTATGATTGTAAAGTAATCACGACTTTTACTAGGGATTCTGTAACAGCCAGGATTCGGCAAAATCAGTTCAAGACCCCGGATATGGAATAAAAGTCTTTATGAGAGAACTTAAGCCCTGCAGCTACAGGCTCGCAGCCACTACAAAAGCGTAGGACTTAGACTGCCGTGGGTTTCAGCTGCAGTACTTTCAGGGCTGCAAACGGCGTAACCAGCCTATAGCCAGCTGCAGGCTTGCGGCTACAGCGGCTACAGGTTTGCAGCTACAGTGGCTACAGGCTTTCGGCTACAGGGGCTACAGGCTTTCAGCTACAGCGGCTACAGGCTTTCGGCTACAGGCTTGCAGCCACTACGATGGCGTATGACTTAAGCTGTCGTGGCTTCAGCTGCTACATATACTAAAGTCAAAAGCTTGGTGACTCTGTAGGTAAAGGATATAGAACAGTCGAAAGGCGAAAGACATAAATGGAAGCCAGAACTCCTTTGTGGGCAAGCTTGAGTCTCTCATAGATTCAAAGACCTACATCTCATATCAATACAATACTATTACACTCGCATTGCTCATCACGTGCTTTTATAACATACGTGTCCTTACCTGCTATATTGCAATCCCTCTTACTGCCCTCTATTTGTTACAGATTCCCATCCAAAGTTAAAATGGCGATGCCCCACTTATTCCTACACCCGGTGTATACCCCACTTTTTCCTACACCGGGTGTATTTTAATCACTTGCCTTAGAATATTCACAACCTATGCGCCACAGCATCTCACCGTTGTTGTATATTGATAGTAGTGAATCCGATTCCCTGAGACTACAAACCAGCAGAAAATACGTGTTCATCTGTCAGCATACTAGAGAACATGCAGAACTCCCAATGAGCTTAGGTCAATTTTCTGTATGAGTCATTGAAAACGTGGAGTAATAATTACCTTACATAGGGCGTCTTCAATCACGAATAAATCGGTTGCTCATAGGCAAGAGATTTTAAGCATCCTTGGCACCATATATATATATCTGGATTCGTTCAATTTTTATCCTATGAACCAAACCAAGAAAATTATACTTTTCAACAATTCGTCCAACTCACTGTGGCAAAATAGATTTCCCAATACACAAGTGACACGTGAAAAATATCTCAGCCCTTTTTTTGTATTTACCAAACACTCAATAATGGCTTCTGCAACCTCCCCACCAACCGTCATCTGCGTCTTCTGTGGTTCCTCACCCGGATCCTCAGACATCCACCTCAAGGCCGCCCGCGAACTAGCCCAAGTCCTCCACGACTCAAACATCTCCCTCGTGTAAGCCCTCCCCATACACCCCCCACCTTCTTTCAGGGTTGGGGAAAGGAAAACTACAATAAACTAACAACTTCCTTAGATATGGCGGCGGAACCACAGGCCTGATGGGTGAAGTAGCACGCACCCTCGTCTCGCTCTCCGGTCCCGAATCCGTGCACGGCGTCATCCCCAAAGCGCTGGTAGAGTACGAGCGGGCCCCCAACCCGCTCGACATCACCCAGAAAGCTAGCGAGAACACCTTGCTCCAAGACGGGACCCTTGGACCCTATGGCCGCACCAGCGTCGTGCCGGACATGCACACTCGCAAGCGGCGCATGGCCGAGGCGGTCATGGCAGGCGGCCCGGGCTCCGGATTCATCGCGCTCAGCGGCGGGTATGGCACGATAGAGGAGCTGATGGAGATGGTGACGTGGAATCAGCTGGGGATCCATGACCGCGGCGTGGTGGTGCTGAATGTGGATGGGTTTTATGATGGAGTTGTGGGGTGGGTGAAGACGGCTACAGAGGCGGGGTTTGTGAAGGGGGGAAATGCGGATATTATGGTTGAGGCTAAGACGGCTGGGGATGCGGTGAAGGCCTTGAGGGAGTACAAGGTTAGTTCGGGACGGTTTGGGCTGGATTGGAGCAAGTCTTGAGGATTGAAATTGGTGGAAATTAGGCGTGCGGATGAAATGGGTTGTGGGTCTCCATATCCTCTCTTGCGTTCTGGAGTACAGTGGAATGAGAGCTAGAGCCTCACAAGGCCTTCATCAGACATTACATTAGAGACGTAAGACAAATTCTAGAGTCAGAAAGGCGCAATCTGGGAAGAGAATTCAACATGAACCTGTTATAGATAGTTAAATATCCGCACACAAAGTAAAATGAGAATACAATAGAACCGCAAGTTAATCAGTTCGAATCAGTAATAGTATTGCCCGAGAAGTCCTCAAAGTTGTGGCTTAATTACATATCGGTCACGGTTGGGATATATCATTAAGTCTTTTCAAGTTGGCTTTTCATGAACTCTATACAGTGAATTTGTGAGATGAATATATACAATGAAACGCCCTTGCTGCTTTTGTGCATCCACACAAAAGCCCTCTATAGAAGAAAATCATACATCATGAAATTTAACATTTATTCGTCCAAGAGGAAAACAGTGTTATCAAGTTGCCGAGCATTGAGCTACGTAACATTAGATATCTTCGCTGAGAGGCTGTACAGAATACTTACAATGCTTCGAGAAACATTTCTCAAGTTAGTGACGCCGGTTTGAGCACCATCTGCGACGATCTCCGTCTTAACCATCTGGATGAGCTTCGTGACACCGTCAAGTCCATAGCAGTTGGCGTACATGAATCTTTTTGCATTGAGCTGCTGGTATAACGAGAGAATACAGATGCAAAGCTTACGGTCTTCCCATTCCAACCATTTTGACACCCAAGGCCAAGAGCTTAAGAACATCGCTACCATATCTAACGCCGCTATCAGCCATGACATCTACTTTCTGGAAAACCTCGGGCGCATTGCGGTAGATCTCGTAAGCAATCTCCAGGGGAGAGGGAGAATGGTCAAGCTGTCTACCTCCATGGTTGGAGATATAGATGGCTGGTGCACCTTTCTCAATCGCGAGAAGGGCGTCCTCCACCGTGCTGATACCCTTTGGGATCACCGGAAGTTTTGTTTGATTCCTGATCTGATCATAAAGCTCCCACGTTAGTGCACCAGTGACAGAGTTTGCATTAGTAGTATCAAAGCGTGCCGCGCGATGGCGCGTGGAAGTGAATGGTGCATCAATCGTGAAGACAATGGCTTTAGCATTAGCAGCTTCAGCGCGCTTTATATTATCCCAGGTAACTGAGATGTTTGCGTTAGTGTAGATCTGTTGGAACATAACTTGGGGACCATTGAGGGTGTCATTATGCTTTTGCGCCGCGAGCTCTTCAATAGTCTTTGAGGCGTAGAGAGCTGCTGTGTAGAGAATGTTTTCATTTGCTGAGGCGTCGACGAAGTTTAGCTCTGCTCTTGCGTCTCCGTAAGCCGCGCGTGCTGCTGGGGCGATGAATATTGGGGCACTGAAGTTGTAGCCCATGAAAGTCACACTTTTACAATGAGTTAGTACAAGAGAGTAGCAGAATATCTCTTTGAATCTAAACGTACGGAAGAGTCTCATTGAGTTTTGATACATCGTTTAGCATACGAGTTCGGAACTTGACCTTTGACCAAATATCTAGGTTGTTTCTGTAGCCTTTTGGAATGTCAGCATTTAAAGAACCTATACGTGAGAATATATCGACATACTCCATTCGCCACCCGCAGCTGTTCTGTAGAAGCTGTATTGCTGGTTTGTCAGATGCTGTTTCGCCGCCCAATCGAAGTCGGGCACCCCGCGAATATCCTTGAGTAAAGGAAGTGCACCCTCTGTGTAGTTTGTGCCGAAGAGGTAGTCCACTAGCCCAGTATCTGGCTCATTAATCCAAGGCTCTGCTGCGAAAGCAACTGAGGCTAGTGCAGTTATAGAAATGAAAGAACGCATCTTGATGCTTGAGCTGTAGAGTATGCACCGTAGAAAGAAATGGATTGAGATTGTGGTAGGCCGCTGGCTACTCCCCAACAAGCAAATTACAGCTCTTGAATATATATACTGGTTTTTCTCAAGAATCTTCCGCGTAGATGGGGCTCCAGGAAATAAATTACAAACCAGGCCATGCTTCAAGTAAGAATTCAACCACTCACATTAGGCTCCCACGTAGTCTTGGCACTTCTCATCGTCGGATCATGAATCTAATGGGGAAGTTGCATTCTTATGCTGGTGTGGCAGAGATTTTTGGTGATCACTGACAGATGGAGGCGGAGAACTAGACTTTGGGATTTAGTCCCGGGATATGCTGAAGTGGAAAAAAGACGAGGCCGATGACGTAGGATCACTGGTCAAGACCAGTTCATGGTGTACTTTTAGATTAAGTACCTTGCAGCTCCAGTAAACAGCCTTTGAAGTGTGAAGAATCGATTCTCTGCTGGGGGCAGTCCTTGCGTGAAAATTTCGGCCAGCTTCCTTGAAATCAAATCTTATCAATCTGGACAGGGTCAACATTCGCCATAAACTACCCCACTTTACATTTATGCTTTTGGCCATGTTGCAACCTGACCTTGAGATGAAGGACCCGAAAGAGAATATTTCTATCCAAGAACAGAAGGTCACCTCATGAAAGGATTCAAGAGAACAGTTTGGCTCCATCAAAGAGTGCAAGCAATCAACTTAGCCGCCGGTACAACTTCGTCGGCAGCTTCCACTTTTGCCTCCGGCTGAAGGTCGGCCATAACCGTGCCGAGCCGCCAATGTTTCCGTGGAGCCGTTTTACCTTCATGGGCTGCGCAAATCCCCACTTAGGATGTTTATAAAGATTCAGGTAAGTTGGTTCGTCACGAGTCAGAACATTCAACTTGTTTTCCTGATCAAACAAGCTAAAATCACATTGAAATGACGGAGTTGCACAATCGCGCGTTGTTACACGTGCGGCGTGTGTTGGCCATAAGCTTGTTGATCACGCCAATTCATGAGATTCTCGTCATGTGTGATGCATTCGAGCAGAATCAGAGTGAATGCGACTCTACTCTCCAAAGTGACTGATATATCTCCTTGCAAAGCCGGTAACAATGTATCACGTTAAATCCCCGGATCCGTAACGAACTAACACGTCTTAGAGAATAACGCAAACCGTACTTTGGCAAATATATCATGAAGAGGTGTTTCGGCCTTTTGCCAATTTCTGAGTCAATTAGGCTACAACGACCATTCTGGTTTCAAGATGAACCACAACCGGCCAGAACTTAGTAGAACAACAACACGAAAGACAACAACTATGATGATGGGAACACCGGGCTAGTAAAGACAAGAATTTGTTCCCTTCATGATGGGAGAGAGAGCCACAAAGTTTGCGTTAAAAACACAAAAATGATGACAATAATATGGCGGTAAGAAATCTCAGATATCACACTGGTGATGAGATATTGATCGAGCGCTGATGGGGCATGGAACAATCGAATTTATCGCCTGCAGGCCGCCAACTGTAAAATATGCACAGTGTCTTCTAGACAGCGGAATGGCTGCCTGAGATATGGCCCAGTAATGAAACCAGTATCGAATTCCAGAGCCCTCACAGGCGATCGTTAGAACTTCCTTCTCATTCCAGTCTGGCTTTTGCCTGCGTGTCATTCTGGGCTATACATCTCTATCTGCAAACAATAGCCAGACTATGAGCAGACGGCCGCAAAAGTAGGCAAAGATGATTTCAGATGAGGCACAATCTGCTTATGGCGGATGAAAGACTTTTTTTCGCCTTCCTCGTGCGGACTTGCCATATGATTGTTCATTCATAGAAGCATCCGCCTGAGTAGTCATTCTTGAGGCTCCATTTATTGATCATCGACACCTTATGCGGTACAAGTAAAGCCAATATTCCCTGGCCTCCAAACAACATGTCTTTGTAATACGCCTGGCCGCAATCTGAGTGCTCTATGAACTTGACGTGAGCAGCAGAAACTCTAGTCCGTCTTGTCGGGTTTATGCTCAAGAATTATGCAACTGGACGCATAATATTATTGCAGATACGATGATGTACCGTTTCGCCGCTGTCTGCATCGACTTTGCAGGATAGAGCATCCATGCACCTATCTGCTTAAACATTGGAATTATGGATGGGGTATTTTGGTGTGATTTGAAAATGAATCAAATGTGCGCAAAGGATTATTCCCGTTCAAGGTGAGGATATAAAGTGGTTGAAGTGTTGAGATTTGGCTAATAATAGGTGAAATGGGGCGGAGAGTCTTGGCTCCACTGTTGGTCCTGCTTCCCTAAGAAGTCGAGTATGAGAAGAGGATTTATTCCCGACCGAGCCTACCTCCCCATATATCGGACTTTCATATCACGAGACGAAACGTTCTTGAATCTTCACCGTTCTGAGATTCGAGATCCCGAATCTTGCAAATGTCGTAAACCGACCACTGAGAAGCGCTCGTTAGGCTCGGGTTTTCAGCTCGGCGCCGCTGCCACCCCTGTCCAACCTTCACTTATTGAAGGGGCCAAAGTCAAAGAAACAGGTCCGTCCAGACCTGCAGATCCACCAGGCGAATTTTGGAGAAAGCATGCAGACGCGGCTGCTTTTCTGGCCCTCGACTTTCGAGGAAAGTTGGAGGATAACGAGGTCTCTGCTGTGCCATATTCCTTCAACGCGACGCGGAGGCAAACCTTCGTAATAGGGCCAATGCAGAGGCTGGTAACGAGCTTTGATTCACCAAGTGCAAGCTTGAGATTCACTTGCTTCTTACGTGATCTCCTTTCTTGACTCCTCGATAAATGCAGAGTGGGAGTGCTTCTAGATGAGCATTTCATACTCATCATAGCAATTTCATTTCTCAACCGCGTGCAGCAAAATGGGCTCAATCGACGCAGTAGATGGCAATTTTTCGAGTCAGGAACTCTCCGAAAATCACTCTTCTGGAGAAGCACCTCCATATGTTATCAAAAATGAGCCGATTGGAACTTTGCGTCGGGTCCGAATCGTGACCATTGGAGCAGGTGTCAGTGGAATTAACATGATCCGCACTCTGAACCTCAACACCAGCAACTTTGAGCACATTGTCTATGAAAAGAACTCCGAAGTCGGAGGAACGTGGTTCGAGAATAGGTAAGTTAAGGTCCTTAATAGGAAAGAAGCTGAAGGCGTGGAGCAACCAAGTAATATCTATAGGTACCCAGGATGCAGATGCGATATCCCCTCACACAACTACCAGTTTTCACATACTCCCAACCCAGGTTGGAGCGCACTTTATTCAGAATCGAACGAGATTCAGAAGTATTTGCAGCACGTTTGTGATGTTCATGGCTTGAGAGGTAATATAAAACTCTCGCACAGTGTTATTCACGCACGATGGCAAGAAAGGTCAGGCGAATGGCTTTTGAAAGTGAAAAACAATGCAACAGGAGTGGAATTCGAAGATATATGTCATTTCCTGCTTGATGCATCCGGAATCCTGAAGTAAGTGCGCGTGCGCCCGTATAAATCTTTCACTGACCATCAAAGTGATTGGAAATTTCCCGACATCAAGGGTCTACATACTTTCGCCGGCGATCTCATTCACTCTGCAAATTGGCCAGAGAAATTTGAATATGGAAACAAACGAGTTGCGGTAATTGGAAATGGATCTTCAGGAATCCAATTAGTTCCTGCTCTTCAGCCAGGTAAGCCAGCTTCTATCATAGGACTTCAACGTGTTACTCACTACTCGATAGATGTGCAGAAGTTAGTTCACTTCATCCGTTCTCCAACATGGGTTCTTCCTCCACCTTCGCAGATGATGGCCGCCAATGCAAACTCCGCTCTGATAGCCTCTATTAAGATGGATGCCGAAGGCAATTTTACGCCAGAGCAGATAGAGCAGTTCAAGACGCATCCAGACCTGTACATGAAATTCATCAAGGCTGTCGAAAACGAGGTCAACGGGAAGTTCAAGATGGTACGACGTAGAAGCTTAATATCGCGCTGTCTCTAACGTATTACAGACCATTAATGGAACCCCAGAGTCAATGATGGCCAAGAAGATGCTAACTGGATATATGGGTCAAATGCTCAATCAAGATAAAACTCTCACTGAGGCACTGATTCCCGATTTTCCAGTTGGAGCCCGACGATTGACACCTGGGGTTGGATATTTGAGGGCATTAGGCGCGACAAACGTCGATTTGATCAACGACGGTATTCAAGAAGTCTGCCCCAAGGGCATCAGGCTCAAAAACGGAGAGCTGATAGAGCTTGATGCTATTGTTTGTGCTACCGGATTTAACACTTCGTTTGTCCCACGGTTTCCAATGATTGGCGAGTTTGGGAATCTCCAAGACATATGGAAGGATAATCTTCCAGCAGCGTACATGTCATGCATGGTCCCCGGCATGCCTAACTACTTTAGTGAGTATCTTTTCGGTTATTCTCAGTATGGCTTTTCTGATTTTGTAAAACAGCCTTTCTCGGCCCTAATGCACCCATTGGACATGGCAGTGTCCTTACAATCACCGAACACCTTGCCAAATACATAACAAAAGTTATTCAGAAATGTCAGCTAGAGCATACAATATCTGTTCGCCCTCTCCCAGCTGCGGTAGACGATTTCTCCGAGCACATCGCACAGTTCATGCCTCGTACCGCATGGTCCGCACCATGTAGGTCGTGGTTCAAGAACGGAAAGATGGATGGTCCTGTGACAGCCTTGCATCCCGGAAGTCGGCTACATTGGTTTCACATGTTAGAAAATCCGCGATGGGAAGACTTTGAGTGGAGACGAGAAACGAAGAACAGATTCCAATACCTTGGAAATGGGTTTTCGACAAAGGAAGCCCCCGGAGAGAACTCGACATGGTACTGGGACTCACCTGATGCGCTGTGGTAAAATTACTGTAGCCTGTAGAAAATTTCTATAGATCTAAACGTTGAGATTGATTCAATTTATATCCCTACCTAGATGTCTGTTCCGCTGCCAGCTTCTGGTACTTCGGAGGCGTATTTTCTCCCAGTAGCCGTGTACTGAGCCGTCCGTTCCAACGCCCTTGGTTATTGCCGTAACTTTGGTTTCACATGCTGCCTACACCATCATACTCAATGGTAATCGACAACAGCATATTATTTATAGGCCATTTCGTATGTCTTGTTAGACTTCAGGAACACCCTTGAATTGAGCGTTTTGGCGTGCTGTTACGGGTGAGCGGGAGGGGACGCTTGGCAGTTCTGGCAGGAAAGCACCTCTGCGACTGTATCTCCATATGCTTCCATTCGAAATTGGTATGTACCAGTCACTCCATTATTGTGAGGCATCTCCAAAAAAGTATCACCGAAGACAAGTTAGTTATAGCGTGAAGCGAGACGTTCTGGAACATAAGCAGCGAGCATCTGCCGTAGCAACCTCTCTATTGATTTATACACTACAGGTTCTACGCTTCAGAAGCTGTATGTTGGCCATGGGTAGCGAAGCCAGTGAGCTGCAAGATAGATATGCAGAAATCATCAGAGTAAGCTCCGGGGGCCAAATCAAGTGATTCAATATCATTAGAGAGCTACCTGTCGATGTCGGATTCAAATGCCCAGTCTAAAGAGTCGACTCTATAACCAATGGGTCTCCGACTTGCCCAGCAGTCAATATCCTCCACTTATAGGTACAGCCGTTCTGTTCGGCCTTCATGCCACCCGGCATTTGTATCCACACCCATGAATTGTAATAGGATGCTTACATGAAGTGCCAAGTCTGACCAAGAGCCAGACTTCCCGCATATCTCGCTGGCGCTGCATATAAACAGCATGGGCGACGCCTGAGAGCGTGTAGGGTTTTCAAATGCATGACTCGAAATATTCCTCGATAATGAGCAGGCATATGGTCTCGGGCAATGCGGGAAGGATGCTACAGTCACGTTAAACACCAGGTTGTCGGAGTAGCGGATCATGAAATAGCATTGGATGCAGCACAACTAATTTGGCCGGAAGCATCGCTCTCTGCAATACCAACAATCTACGCCGCAATAGAAATGCGGCCGACAGCTCGCGGTTTCTGCTCTCCTGGAAGCCCGAAGGGCTTTAAAGTTTTTTACGGTCGAAGTCTGAAAGCATGGTGAGGCGTAGCGAGCAGTAGAACCGATTAGGATGATGAGTAGTTATATTCCTATAGATGGCTGTCGTCTCGCTTAGAACTTATGTGAAACGGCAAAAAGCACATGGCTTCTTGCCAAAGTACTATTGCGCGCCTTATATATCGTTCAACAACTTACGTGCGAAGCTGGCGGAACACAGAACCGTCAGATGGCAATCGAGTACATATGCGGGCACCCCCCGCTTACGCGCTGGCTCCCTTATAATATAAGGCGGCGAAGATTCCATTAGCTTCCTCCCACATTCTCATACCGGAACCTTAAGCTGGATTAAAAATTCCTTATCTGGAATACCATGCTAGTACCGCCTCAAGTTGCCACCACTCAGCAACAATTAGCTGGGCTGGTAACGCTGCTATGGCTCCAACCCGCCATCGAAATCGAGCTCCTGCCGAGACGCCCTCGGCGCCTCGTGGATGAATCATTTGCGGACTATCTTGTCCTGCGCCGCTGTCCACAACCGACCGAGCAGTTTACTCTAAGCACGGCTGTACAGTTTATGGCCGGCCATCGACTGGTGGCGTAATGGTGCGAGCAACCATGACTTGGTCGAACTTAAATTTTTTGGCTGGGATCTATTAGGAGCCCCAAATTCTCGCAATGAAGACCAAGGGCAGGAAAATGCATTTTGTACTAAGCCAAGAATGATCGGAGGGAAGCGGTGTAGCAGTCGGCGACGATTCCTCGATGTAACAGAGGAAGAATGGCTCCCAGAAGACTAGAAGCCCACCAAGGACGAGTTGAGAGAGGTCTATATCGGATGGCCAAAGATGGAGGAGTCTTAATTCTAGATGATATAAAGGCTGGTACCTTGGGAGATTTGGATATTGCACCTAGTCACAAAAATAGAGGAGAGATGTCGATTGCTAAGGGGCATGTTGGGTGCTCTGTATTATGCGGATCCGGTGGCATATCCTGGATTTACTATATTGCATCTGGGGAAGGTCGATGTAGCTTGATCTTTCTAAGTATATTTCACCATCGTCATTTCTAATTACAAGACCTTAATGTCCTTTGCGCAGAGCCAAATTGAGTTCTCTTGAGCAATGCTCTGTGCGAAACGCAGCTATACAACCCACACTCGACATGTCAAAGTTTCTCCTATTACTCCGAATGGGAGTCCATGAATTTTGGCTACATATGCATGGATTCATGCTCGTTTTTAAATCATAAAATCCCAGGATTTTGAGCTCAAATTTCCCATTAATTTCCAACACATCGACAGATCTGTCGCGCACTCCTAATCCTCCATGATCTCCCATTCCTACCTCAATTGAGGATAATCCCACCATCAATAATCAAGGTCTGCCCGGTCATATAATCGCTATCGCTGCCCGCAAGAAAGCTAACACACTTGGATACATCCTCTGGAACACTTGTCCTTCCCAACGCAATCAGGTCCTCCGTATACTTCTTGATCGTCTCTCCCTTCTGTCTCCCATCCTTCTTCCCAAGCTCCTCGTCAATGAGATCCCACATCGCCGTCCCGACTATGCCAGGAGCATAGCCGTTGACGGTGATCTTATGTTCGGCCATCTCCATTGCGAAGGCTTGCGTAAACCCACGAACGGCAAACTTGGAGGCTGAGTAGTGAGAGAGCATAGCGAAGGGGCGGAATGCCACGATGCTCGCACACCCGATGAGCTTTCCGCCGCTGCCCTGCTTGATCATCTGCCTGGCAGCTGCACTGTAGCAGTTAAACACACCGAAAACATTGACCTCGAACATCCTTCTAACATCCTGTTCAGAAAGGTCTAATAGCGGCTTGACTTGCGCGATCCCTGCATTCGCGGTCATCACATTGAGAGGACCGAGGGTCGCCACGGAAGTGTCAATCAGTCTCTCTACTTGAGAAAGCTTGGATACGTCAGCAGCATATCCGCATGCCGACCGTCCCAGACCTTGAATCTCTTTCACGGTCTGATAGTTTCGCGTAATGAATTAGCCGATGCTCAACTAAGGGGCTGGCTGAGTGAGTCTTACTTCATCAATGCCAGCTTGATTCGCCGGAACATCGTTCACGCAGACATCGAATCCATCTTCTGCGAGGCGAATGGCTATGGCCTTTCCACTACTTACTTATCAGCAGAGGTTGCGAGTATCTGAGATCTGGTGACCTGCATTCCACGTGCAGATCCAGTCACGATTGCAGTCCTCTTCTTGTTATCTCTTGTAGCCGCTGTCTGACTTTTACTGTCTGCGTTACTAGACCTTTTTTCCAGTATTGCACCCCTGCTAGGTGTATGGGAGAAATTGCGCCGGGACATGAACGGAACCACTGAATTCAAACAAATCGCCTTAGATGGACTAAGATATTTCAAGCATCCTGAGTGACGTAGAAGAGACATTTTGAAAAACAATAACAGAACAATTTGCGAAGAACGGGGAGCAAGAGACTTTGGGGGGTGTTTTTTCTCGGCAATTACTATCCTGATGAAGCATTTGAGAAGGAAGGAACCCGCCACTTTTATAGACGGAAGATCTCACCCGAGATTGTAGGAATGCATAGGAACTCCCTCCCAACCATACATAGTGACTTCAAGTTGTACAGGAGAGGGGTGCATACTGAGGTACCCCGCCAATACCCCGCATAGGCTGTATTCCCAGTTCGGCATGCTGCATTCGCCAGCAAGCGAATAGATTCCGAACCTCAAGATAGGCACATATCTGCGATAAATACTATTACTTCGAGACAGCCTTGCACAACTCAAACTCGCAACGAGGCTTTAATACCGAAAATCAAACGGCGCGGTTAGTTAGATGAATGTTTGAGCCTCTTTGTTGCTTGCATTAAGCGGGTATGTGGAACAATCCTTGCCAATCTCAAAATTCGTTACCAAATATTGCTTAAAAGGATCAAATGGTGTGATTTGCTGTTGTGGTGGACTCGTAGGCCCCAAGAACGCGGATAGATTTATGAATTTCTGAGACAAATTAAGAAGTGGGTACAGAGGCAGTTACACACTAAATAGAAGAAAGGCACAAGAATAAACAATCGCCTGCTAATACATAGCTACTACCATCCGGAGTCTACTTATCAGGCGATAGTCTTTTTGAGAAAAGCAAAATGTATCCATTTCAGGACATTGATATTTTCGTGGAATCTTCGAATGTTCTCATCACTACTCTGAGTCCACCGATATCCTGAACTCAACATCATCCTCCGTCCCATACAAAGTATCCATATCCCTGATCCAATGGTACAAGCAAGATCCACAGCCTGACCTGGCGCCGAACGAGTTCAGCTCAATCAGATAACACTTTTGCGTATACTCTTCATACATGACATCAAAAGAGAAGCCCTGTGTGAGCAAAAGCCTGTCCATCTTGCTCGCATCAAGCTCCTCCAAAATCTCACCATGGACTCTTCGGATCTCCTTCATGATATCAACCAGAATCGTATCGATTTCTCTGTCCGAGAACCGCCCCTGGAATACGGAGCGAGTATGCCATTTGTACTGGCTCACAGCAGTGATGCTACCATTGGGCGGAGCGCAGAAGACGCGATATTCGTGTGCAGTCGACATCTTATCGTTGAATGGCAGGAAGTAGAAGTTGATACCTTCATCTTGACCAGAGTTTTCCATGCGTTTGAGAGCGCCATCAATGGCATTTCGTGCTCGGAAGGAGGATGTGATACGCAGAACCACATCGTCCACGTTGCGAAGGGGCTGAGTGCCATTTTTGCCGTCTTTCGGAGAACAAGCATCGAGTCGAAGAAAAAGACCTGACGGTGGGAAGATCAGGTGCGAAAATGAGGGCACGATCTCATCGGTAAGTTCTTCAACTTCATGGAGAAGAGATTTAGCAAATACCTTCCTGCTATAACCTTCGTTAAAATTACTGACCATATGTTCGGTTCAGGACATGAGTATGAACTGTGCTGCTCGAAGCTGCGAAAAGAAGCCTCCAAAAGCCTTAGAATGCCATTGACCAATCGTCTCCATCTTTTACTCACTGCCCTTGCCTTTGAGTAAGAGAAATTCTTTGGATCTGGTCGCGATCAATGCCTCGAGACCTAGCAATGAGATCGAGCCATGGACTGAATCTTGTCGGTTCTTCGGTAGGTGCAGCTGTGTTTTCGAATTAGCACAGCCTTACTCATTAATATATCAAATCTCGACGTGCTCACTAAGGCCAGGTGCGTCTTGCTCCTTATGGAAACCACTGTTATAATTCTTTGGGTAATCATCAACCTGCTGGGAGGGAACTCTAACAATCCTCATGGTTGCAGACATCTTAGATTGGAAGGTGAAATAGATCGAAAAGATCAAAGGTTTGAAGCCGTGAGGTCGAGGGAGGAAATTTCTGAATAAATAGGGCTTCACAAGCACCTTCTTTCACTAATCCTTAGGAGTTTTAATCCCCAATAGGCGGCTTGCCTCGTGACTCAATTCACCGTTTTCATGGTATCATTCAAAGGACCATTGCTAAATCATTATTTCGGGAACTCCGAATACTCACCATCAAATAGCTCTTGATACAACCATTCTCAACGTCTATATTACTTCGATGGAAATAACTATGAACGATAATCAAAGCAGTCCAACGGGCGAAACTTTAGATATACGGAGGTGATCTTTGTTTGCACTAACATAACGTTACAAGATATAATTCGGAAGCCAAGCCGCTCAAAGTCTATGCGATTAACAGATTTGTGCTTGCTACTGTATTTTCTCCGACGATGTTCACAAAAGATAGAGTGGCGAAATGATCTTAATAGTCACGCCGGAAAGAGGCTTTGAGGTGGCCAAGTCTTGATGTCTTGGCGCCAAACTTGAAATTGTTCCAAAGTCGAAGGATTGAGTGGTTTCGTCAAATATTTTTCAGGATTTGAATAGAGGCATTTTGTACATATTTTGGTGCTACTCCTCGCTGTTTATTTCATCTATTCTTTTGTACATTTTCAGTTCATCGTCATTCATTTAGATTGAAAGCATGCAGTTTCACCTCTTGCCAGCCACAATTCTGTTTGGCGTCTTCGGCTTCGTCAGCGCCCAATTCAAGTACCCATACCCAGTGGAGCCCCATACGCTCATTGACTACACCTCTGGCAAAGTCGAATCCGCCCTCAACTTCTCAGCAGGTGACAATATATGGGGAGGATGGACTACACCGGTGGGATGGATGTCATTCTTTCTGCTACGATGCACGCATATCCCATCCTCGACACCCATTTACCCATCGAACAGCACCTTCAACTCGAGCGTTGGTCAAGTATCTAGCGATGGCACATGGGAACAAATGATGTTCTTCTCAAGCGGCGCGTTCGGCAGCGGTGTCCAATCTGGCTCTTCGCCATTCCTCGGGTATGATTTCTTCGTTGGTAACGAAACCACGGGGCAGATGTGCTGGTTCGAATTATACCCAGGAAACGACGGGCAGGGCGAGTCGTCTGTTAGCGGTGACGGAGCATTTTATTTTGCGAGCATGCCATTTGTGGTCAAGAATATGAGGCCGAGTGGACAAGTGGTTACATGGCGGGATAATGGGACGCCAAGGGGCAAGCCAGTGAAGAAGTTTGGAGGAGGCGCGCAGAGCCCTAACACCACGGACAGTGCAAGCTCAGCTGCAGAGACGACAAAGGATAGTGGTGCGAGCATAGCACGAATCCATGGGGTCAACGGAGCCTCAGGACTGGGAGCCCTGCTATGGCTGTTTGTTGCTGGTGTTGGAGGAATGACACTCATGTGAACAGGAGATACCATGAGTTGCGAGAACTAATTTAATACTTAATGACTGCAGCACAAGTCTCGTCTTCTTTTCTTTCCTTTCAGCAGTATTTCGCGCTTTTGAGAACGGGCAAGCTTTTTTTCCATTTCGATGACGCATACACATCACCATCTACGCGCGGGGAGAGACCGCTCAAGTGCAATCAAGCACTGTCACGCCGCAGGCATTTGTCTTTTTTGTTATTGATTGGTATGTTCTGAAAGCATGCTCAACTATCGATATTTACCAAGCATCGTTCGCAGGTGTATCCTGATTTTCCTATCAAAATCTAGCCAAGACATAAATTTCGAAATTTCTTCACATATACGGAACCTCAATTGAATTATATGCGTAAATATAGTTCGTTGCACAATTTCCACATTTGGAGGTAATAGTAAGCTCGCTACCTTCTGACAAGATATTAGCGCAGTTTGCCCTCAGCCGCTGATCAGGCATCAGCCCCACTGCCAATATATGTTCAGCCTGTCGTTCTCCTTCCTCAGATCTAGTTATGCCATAATTATCAATACTTATTTGCATTTCCACGCGTCTGTATCCTCTATCATGTTGTCCTTTAGCATCGCTGTCACCGGGCACTCAGTTATAACCCACCCAGCCGAGCTTGCGGTCCTGTCCCTCAGTATTTCCGATACCGGAAAGACTCATACAGATGCCTCGAATTCTGTCAATAAATCGGTAGGGGTCATCGAGGCTTTACTAGGCGATAAATCGAAAACAGGCATCGATGGCGGTATCGTTTCCTGGAAGAAGCAAACCACTCCAACCCTTAGGCACGAGAATCAAGGAAGTATGAGCATGAGCAAGAGCGTTCTACGAGTTAGTGCGGGCTTCGAGATTACTTTTCGAGACTTTGTACTTCTGGGGTCGTGGGTTGCAAATATAGGCGCCACGCCTAATGTCAGTGTCCGAAGCATCACGTGGAAGTTGACGGATGCCACGCAAAAGACTTTGGAGACAAAGGGCAGGAAAAACTGCGTTGAGGATGCCTTGAATAAAGCTCAGGATTTTGCTGAAGCGTTTGGTGCCTGGAGGGAAGCGGTTAAACCTGTTGAACTTCAGGATTCAGACGTCACGAGCAGCACCAGTGCAGAAAATGGGAATCGAGGAATTGGAAGGAGGGATACATATGGCAAATCATGGGAGAACGTTGATGCAATAGTCTTCGTGGGTGAGGAGGTTCAATTGAAAAGCAATATTAATGTCAAATTCATAGTCAATGGTATCTAAAGCTATGCAAGCAAGCACCAGAATACGCAACATTTCATGGGTAGCTCCCAAAGATATTACCTCAGACTTATCACAATAGTCGCCTCCCTTCCAAGTTGGTGTTGTAACATCAAGTATCCTTCGCCTCTAAATCATCTTCGATCCTCACACTATAACTCCCATGCTCTGGGTCCATCGACAACGCGAACCATTTCGATCGTGCAATCCTGCGGAACCCAAAGCTCCGGTAAAAGCGTACCGCCTGATCGTAATGCTCCTTTTTGGCCGCCCTCTTCTCCTCCTCATCCAGTCCGCAAGTTTCCATCCAAAAATCAGATCCGATACAGTCGATAACACCCGGCTTCACGACCATCCACGACAGGCCACCCTTTGTCACGCTCGCCTTGCGAATCAATTCTAGAAGTAACGCCGTCGCAAGCCCCCGCCTCCTATACTCCACCCCGACATGCAAATACGCCAAAATCAATACCGCGCCCTTCGCCATTTCCTGTCCAAAGGGTCCCCCATCCTTCACAATATTAGAATTCAGAGAGCCGGACGCATAGAAGAGATCTTTTGCGAAAGCCAAAGCGTCGGATTCGCCTTCGTTAAGCTCCTCGACGGCTTGGTAGAGGTTCCCAGGTTTGTGGGCGTTGTGCCTAAGAGGGACGAGCGAGCGATCGAGGTAGCGCGCGTGTGCTTGGCCTATCTCCAAGTCTCTGTCTGTCGTGGAGACGATGCAGACGAGGAATGTTCGAGCGAAGTGCTGGGTTTTCTTATCGGCGTTAGTTTGATGGATGAGCTCGAAACCTGCTGGGAGGCAAGAATCCCATGCGTAGCTTGGTGAAGCTATTCTATTGGCTCTAGCTTCCTCTTCAATGTTTGCCTCGCGGCCGGCTCTCTGTTGCTCATCTCCCGGTTCTGAGACATAGAGCGTTTGTTCTGGAGCATTGAGATTAAGCTGTTCATGGATTTTACTCACGGCCGGAGTGGGATCTGCGGTTTCGCTGCTTCTTTCGATGGCTACCTGTTTCTCAACTCTGGTCAGGAGATACGGCCCTGATGCGGCATGGAGCCGCAGCCTTTGGGCTTGATCAAGGGATTCAAGGCTTTGATGAGAAGCCACCGTCTCAACATGCTGCATACCATCCACCTCACTCTTTAATTCAATAAAAGGCATCTTGATATCAATGTTCAAATGACCTAGACTTCTCAACTTCCGCGGCGTTAGCTTAGTTAAAACCTTTAGGTATCTTTCCGTATGGAATATTCGTTTCTTGACATGCATAAAATATAAGCGTATTGTACCTATTCCTTTATATCTACGGAGAATATGTATTCCCATCTCGACCGAGAACCTAGGGAAACTATTAGCATTATATTTTTCAACCGTCGCACGCCGAAACTTGCTGGCGTAATCTTATCCTCGCACCACCACCACCGTTCCCACCATAGCGTGCTCACCATACCCAGAAATAGATGATCTAAAGGCATAAGAAGGCACATCTAGGTTCTGGCCTAAAAGCTCTAAAAATTTAAACAGCGTCCTTACGGCGCAGACCACCCCTCAACGAGCCCATCACCGTGGGAAATAGCCAGCCGCTACCAAACCATCCAGGTAATATCTCCCCAAACATCTATCTTACGTGGCACCGGTATCCCGTGTTTCTTGATCCGCCCTCGTCCATCTCTACGGCATCAAAGAGGCTCATAACATGATCGCATTTATCATGAAATAAAAGAACATATCCGCCCTCCCCCTTTCTAAGCGAGACCGCCAAGAACCCGCCAGAAAAAAAAAAAAGAGTCCGGCGTAGGCGGAGACATGTATCTCACTTGATAATTGCGCCGCCTGACGCTTTAAATCCCGAATCAGGCTGGCCTTACGTAGCGCGGCCGCGCGGGTAAAAGATCTCCAGAGGCACGCAACCAATCTAAATTTGGTATCCTGATAAAGGCTTGCTGCCGGCCGAAACCAAGGGTATGTCTGCTCACAACAACCACGCACGTAGACGAGACGGGCAGGTGCTTTCTTCTTTATATTAGTAATTATATATATACTTCGCTATGTCTATGCTTCTATCTCCCGATCTATTCTTCCAAACACCTGCGCCAGGGCAACGCCTATGCAACGCACACAAAATGATATGCTCGACGCCTCTATCTTACTCGCCCCTCGCATCCGCCATCTACCTAAGGATTACTCAGGTAGCTCATCGCGCGCTGCAACTCCGTGCTGTCAGCCCTCTGCGTCGCCGGTTCGGTCTTCAACGTCTCCTCGTCATCCCCGCTATACGCATAGCGGCTGCGCTGGCGAATCCTCGCGCCAAACACCCAAAACAGGTAGGGGATGGCGCAGCACGCGAGCGCGATGAACGCCAACAGCGTGCTGGCCCACTGGTCGCCGAGCCGGGCGTACATCTGCTCGGTGAAGAGCACGACGGCGGCGCCCCAGAAGGATCGGAGGAACGTCTTTGCGGCGAGCGCGGAGGCCGCTTGGTGTTGGTAGCTGTCGACCAGGTAGTTGTTGGCGCTGTTGTAGAGGAAGATGAAGCCGAATCCCACGGGGAAGCCGGCGATGGCCGGGCCGGCCCACGAGAGGCGCGGGTAGGATGTCCAAGCGAAGATGAAGAGGCCGATGGGGATGAACCAGCAGGATACCATCATGGGTATTAATCGGACTTCTGCTGGCGGCGAGCCGTTGTGTTTGGCGCAGAGCTTGAGGTAGTGCTTGTTGACCAACGGAGCGCAGGCGGCGGAGCAGAGAACCCCTAGGGCGATGGGAATGAACATTAATCCCGTGATGCCTGCCGAGTAACCCTTTCCTCCTTGGTAAATAATGGGATAGGCGACGAAGAACATGTACAGAAGGCCGTAGAGAACGGACATGTACAAGCTCACTAAAAAGACGATGAGCTCGCCAAAGAGCAGCTGGAAGGGCCGAATGAGGAAGATGCGAAGACGCTCACTGAAAGGTCGCAAATCAAGGTCTTGTTCTGTAACATGCTCGCTTTCTCCGGTGCTTTCACGTAGTTTACGTGCTCGTCGCGCGAGGATGGTAGGTGCGTAGGTTTCGGGGACAGTGAACGTGATGAGAATGTAGATCACACCGGCGAAGATGAGCTGGATCCAGTATAGCCAACGCCATCCTGCCGCATCGGAAAGAAATCCGCCGACGAGGGGCCCGATTGCTGGGCCGATGAATGGCGCAGCTGAGAAAGCGGCCATTGGAACACCGCGCTCTTCTGTCCTCCAGAGATCGGCTAAGGTGCCGCCGACGAGGGTCATCGGTGCTGAGAAAGCGATACCGTCGATGGCGCGGCATATTAGGAGGGTTTCTATGTTTGGTGCTACAGCACAAGGGATGATGAAGATAACAGCGAGTAGAAGCGTGGTTGCGTAGATCTTTCTTCGTCCGAGGACCTCAGATAGAGGAGCGAAGACCATAGGACCTGGAACAATCAGCATCATTGTTCTGCCGAATTTTGCGTCTCGAGCTTACCTAAACCAAAGCCCACCACAAAAATGCTGATGCTAACCAGCCCAACCTCCTCTGAAACGTTAAATTCCCTTTCCACACCTGCGATATCTGCCGTGATTACTGAACTTGCAAAGGCAACCACGAAACAAGTGACCGCCACCACCATCGTACAGTACCATTTATACGCTTTGCTCCAGTTCTTGGGATTCTCCGGGTCATTTGGCGTAAAAGTGACAAGCTTGTATTCTTTCTTCCCATCCTTGGCTATAGGACCTGGTATCTCGCCTGAAGGTGCAGTCGTTGTATATTCGGCGAGGTTTGCACTGGCTGTAAGTGTTCGATATGGGAGGTTGACGTCCAGATTGGGGTCACGGGCTGCTTTGTGAGAGGCATGTGTGTGGACGGGATGGATCTGAGAGCCATTTGTGGTAGCGTGCTGTAATGACGCATGGGTTGTAGCTGGTTCTTGTGTCGTAGCTATAGGTGCAAATGTGGTATCTCCTCTCGCTTCTGGCATGTTTAGAAACTATATATATGAAATAACAAATATTCGAGATGTATGATGGTATTTAAAGCAAGACGCTGTGCTCCAACGCTGATGTAGTACAGAAGACCTCGGGCACCCACATCCTTATATACAAGCACTTCTAACCCCTGACTCTGATTCATTTTTAAGTATGACCTCTTATCAAAATCCTGCAAACCAAATGGAACGAAGATTTGATAGAGCACTACTCAGTGTTCCACAAAAAGGGGACTGATATCTCACGCCATTGGTCTCGGAGGCGTGATGTCTTGGCATTTCAGGACATATCTCGGCAAGTTATGGAAAACACCCAGATGGGGACGACCAGTGATGCGCCTCTGTCAGCCATATCCGGCACCTCGGCAGGAGGCTTAAATATAAACGAGCCAACGAAATGGTATGAAAGAATCGTTATGGAGAAAGTGCCAGAAGAGATATCAAATAACACCACTCGTGTTCCGTAAGGAGAGCCCCAAAAAATTTCATCATCGTGCATCTCGATGGGGCGTCCGCATTTCGCATCTCTTAGACAGCGGAATGAAGCCGCATACGATAGTTGTGAGACGGTGCTTCTTGTCATGAGTACATAAAAAGCAGCCTGAGGTCTTTAAAAGAATGACTCGACAGCCACAATGCAGATGCGAATAGACTTCAGGCCAAGGACTATCCTTTTTTTGGTGGGCCACCCGTCCCGTGGACCCACAGTTGGACCCAACAGCGTGGCGTGGTAAATCGCCATGCCATCACACAACCGGAGGACAATCGGGACACCAGGAAGGCCCAACTGGCTTCTTATACCCGAGGTGGAAGTCTGCCGAACTCGCAGAAGTCTATCGTTTAGCTTACCGACCGCAGTGGTGTTCTAGTATCTGAACATCTCTCTTTTCCAACATGATGTGTAAACATCATCACGGAGCAATTATCGCAGAGGCTCATCCCGCTTCTCCTCGTTATCCACGATTCCAATAACGGATCGGTTGTTACATGATATCCGAACCACGATGGCGCGGAAATTGTGTACCTCTCGCAGCATATGAAACGCTGTTGCATGCCCTACTAGCAAAGCTCCACGATCAACAACCCTTCCCTCGTCTTCGGGTGTATATCCCAAGGTCGAGATTTCCATGGACAGTTATCCATGCCATCGTGCGTCACCCCTTAAACAATATTGGGAATAGGGTGTTCGAAATTATTGGTGGACCATGAAGAGTAAAAACTTCGACATAATACCAACTGTGTTCTTGAGCCCAGCATGATCTAGAGACTCCTTTCTCTTAGGTTGATACAGTAAACAGAGAAGAGAAAGGGTTCTTGAGAGAGAGAGTTAGCTTTTGTTTTTAGCTCAGGCTATGCTAAGTATAATACTAGGTGCGGGTTACAAAGTCGAATGGAAAAGGCGCTCCTTTTTGCATGTAGGTATAAAAAAACGCATATCATCGTGAGGTGTAATTTCTACCTGTCCTACAAAACGATACAAGTTATCAGTAGTCCTATTAACCCAATCGAATTTCCAAACACCATGGCCAAATTCATTTGCATCCTGAGCCAATATCTAGGTCTTGGTCTCCTCGACCGTTGTCACGTTATCCCTACGCCCAGCGGCATGAGAATCCATCGCCTCCAATGCATGCTCCTTGTCGCTCACCACCGGCTCAACACCCACCTTTGTTTCGCGCCGAACATCCATAACCTCCTTGTTCCAGATATTCACGTATAGCGGATAGATCCAGGCAGCAATGAAGCCTCCCATGGGAATCAGCATACAAATATGAAACGCTTTCTTGCTATTCCTCTTCTGCAAGTGCGTCGCAACTGCTCCTGCCATGGGAGGAAATACGGCACCGCCAGAGATGGCTGCGACGATGAGGGAACCTCCTGTCTTGGTGTGACGTCCAAGACCACGTAGGCCGAGCGTGAAGATTGTAGCGAAGCAGGCGGACTCCCAGCAGAGGACCATGCATAAAAGGCCGATGGATGCGTTACCGGTTGTTTGGGAGGCAGCAAGCACGAAGACGAAACACATACAGAGGTATAGAGCGAGGATGTAGCGTGGCTTGATGGCTTTGATCGTCATGAGACCGCCTGCCAAGAAACGATTGAATGCGTATAGTCCTTGAGCTGCCGCAAAAATATCCGCTATTTATTGATTAGCATAGGCTTTTCTAGAAGTATATAAATGCAAGACTTACAGCCCTTCGCTGCAGTTGTGCCAGCTTCCTTGCAAAAGTTGACAAAGTAGTTTGCAACCGCAACTTGAGCACCAACATAGCAGAACTGGCTCCAAACAGCAAGGAAAAGATTGGTTTGCTTTTTAAATGGTCCGGGATCAAACTCCGCGATCTCCAATTCCTGCGTGCCCATATCTGCATCTGTGATCTCAGGCATAGGTGCCACAAAGAACAGAACAATCAACAGGGCTACAAAGCCTGCTACACCAAGATATGTCCATTGCACGTTCTTAAGTCCCTCGTCTGTGTTCACGGTATCTGCAAAGAAGACCCTCGATGCCAGAAGCGGAGCAACGAATGAACCAACAGCTTGTACGGCTTGCGCGAGATTAAGTCTGATTTCCGAGTATCGAGGAGGACCGCAGATGGAGAGGAACGGATCAGCAGCTGTCTCGAGCGTAGAGAGACCAGCACCGACGATGAACATGCTCCCGCAGAAACCACCGAAGGAGTGTTTTACACCGCTAGGCCACATCATGAGGCATCCAATCGCCAAAATGCAGAGCCCAGTCATGAATGTCACACGGAAACCCCATTTTCGAAGGATATAGCCGGAGATTGTGGGCGGGCAGAGGAAGTAGGCACCAAAGTAGGCGGCGGAGAGGCCAGAGGATCGGGAGGGAGTGATGTTGAGAGTTTCTTGGAAATGGGGGTTGAGGACATCAAGCAGACCGTATGCGAAGCCCCTGGTGATGGGTTAGGTGAAGTTCGAGGGTGAAAGAGAAGGAGAGCGGCTTACCATAGGAAGAAGAGGATCGTGACGAGGAAGTTAGGTACGAGGGATTGTCTAAGGGTGAGATGCACGGCAGAAGTGACCTCGTTATCGTTGACCGTGATCTTGCGTTTCCAGATCGCCATCTTTGCCCCCTTCGAATCACTACGTGAGGTCTCCTTTCGACAGCTCAAATCAAATAAAAATCTTGACCGCTGGTATTTGCTCAGATCGTCTTCGAAGTAAAGGTGAAACTTGTGCGTTGTCCGCGTAAAGGTGAAGTGGCAGGCTAGCAGGAGGTTATCCACGTTCCACAAGGGGGCAAAAAGCAGCCTTATATCACGACGCAGCAGTGAATGTCTCTGACCTACATGAGCTACCCATACCTCTCCTGCCCATTCACACCACGCCGTCCCCATGAGCAAGCCATTCACTCGGGCCAAAGCATCACGGGTCTTTCCCCATATTACTCACGCATCCCCGCTCCTGTTGTGAAACGTGGTATAGTGTGCGATATACGAGTCTGACTGCTTTGAACATCAGCACCAAGAGCACGGTTCGGTACTCCCTTTCACCGAGCCATTCCTCATATGTCTGAATGAGTGTTTGTTTGATGCTTGAAGAGCCTGGGGAACGTAGAGCTACCCCGGATGGCTTGCATGGGTTGGTCGGTGGAAGTGGGGTATGATCTACAACGTTTCTGGGGATGATGGCTTTGGGTGGCTTGTTGATTCGCCATGAGCTGTAGCGAGGGAGGTGCCGAAGAAGAGCCGGCAAACCAAGACAACAGAGGGGACACAGCCTGTTTACATACAGACACCGACCTATGCAGGTGATGCTTGCGGGACATGCTTTTGACAAGGGGGGGGGGGGAGCTACTTGAACCTCTTCATTCGAAAGAGATATCTCTATGTGTTCATGTTATGGCTTTGATTTAAAAAGCATCAATACACCAAACTTACTCAAGCAAGCTTTATCAAAGAACTCTCCAAGGCTTCAAAACGAATCTCGTGAGATGAAGTGGTGGGCTATCATCAAATAAGATCCATCGCTCATCGTGAGCTTGTGAACGAGATTTATAAATCCGAGTCATCTGCACTCCTTAAACCAAGTTCCAGACTGTCCACCAGACTCTTGCTCGCAGCCATTTCCCTAAAACTAACCCGCTTTGTCCACCAGTCCAGCCACCTTTCTGCTCTCGCTCCTTCCTCAGGATCCAGCAAGCCAGCACTCACATCGACCAGATCTGGTCTCTCAGCTATACGAGGGTTAGTCCCCAACATGCCATTGCTTTGTGCATGTTACTTCAAAGAGAATATACAGACACAGAGGAGAAAGGCGGCAGGAGACAAATCTGAAGAAGCTCACTTACCACAATGCCAGAAAACGGTCGCACCACAAGTGCCGCAAAACTCTCTCCACACCCCCTCCGAGCTATCATATCTCTTCAAGGTGCCGAATTTATAGTCCAGCGGCTTTCCATCTCCCTGGAAAATGTTGCATTTGGGGACGAAAGCCCAAGGTTGAATCTCAAAGCTGTCTCTGCATCAGCACCACGATGACCTGAGACTTAGGTCTCCTTGAGAATAAAGAAAAAAAAAAGTGGCTTGGTACAAGCTTACCCAGAGGCCAGACGACAAGACTTGCATGTACAAGTGCCAGCCAGATATTTAGTATCGTTATCCCTCAACCACCACGTCTCATTCTCAGGATTTGCCGGCGATGCACTAGCATGATACGGAACCATCAAATCCGGAAACGGGCTCCAAGCCTTCCTACTCTCCTCGCCAGGCCTCGAGATCCAAAACCTCACGCCCCCACAATGACAGCTCCCTTCGAGCCGCTCCTTCCCCTTCCCCTCCCCTTCCTTCCCTTCCAATTTCCGCAGCTGATCAGGCGGGACCTCCGCCCCAATTTCCAGCAACAACCACCTGCTCAGCGATCGCTCGTGGCCCACCGGATCGTCAAAGGCGGTACGCAACCAGACGGAAACACCACCATCCAACGTATCCGCCACATACTTGCACCCCGACCACCTGATAACACCCTCCGTCCTATCCCACAGCCCCGTCGCAATGCCATATATCCTGCCCTGCCCTTCCGGCTTCTTCCTCCCGACCGCAACATGCGCGCCGCAAGTCCCGCAAAAATACCTCGTCAATGCATCTGACGTCTTGTAGCTCACGAGCTTATAGGCGTCCGGGTTGAAATCATAGTCTGACGGGTCCAAGGAAGGGTCCTTGGCCAGGTTGATGTACGAGATGCCTACGGAGCCGGAGAGCTTGCGGCACGTGGTGCAGAGGCACAGAGCACGGGGGATGGGGAGGGCGGACGCGGGGTAAGACCATGTGTAGGAGAAAGCTCCGCAGGCACAGGCTGCTGTGATTGGATCGGTGGGCTGAGGGCTCTTCATGGCGATTTTGAGGGTGGCGTGCGAAACTTGAGAATGTAGGTATATCTGGTAGGTCCAAATCTAGATGTCGTAAGTGGGGTTGACGTCCCGTCCGCAGCGTCAGGTCTTCGAAAAAAAAAAAAAATCTGATGATGAATAGGGCCAAGCAAATTTAACGTGATAGACGATGGCACTTGCCAGAGGAGATTGTAGGCTTGAAAGGGCAGAATAGAAGGTAAGGATGTAGTTGATAAAGCGTGAGCTTGGTTCTCTACAGTCCATCAATTTGGTGACGCAGTATCAAATGCAACGCTGTAAGCACGGGATAATTAATAAAAAACTCAAGCAAGGAAAGGCAACCAGCAAAAGTAGAATCAAAGAGCTCACGAACGCATAGGAAACACATGATAATCAGCTCAAGTCTTTCATTGACTTTATTATTACCTCCCCGACCACCCTTCCACGGCCACCTGTTCTGCCGTACTCTATGTCACTAATTGAATTCTATAGCGACAGTATATCCCTTCCACGCCGGCATCCAATATCTATGCTCTACCTTTCTGTCCCAGAAAAGTGATGCTCCGTCCAAATGTCCCATGGCCGCCAAAAACACCTCTCTCCGGCAATTACCCAAATCAACACCGGACTCAGATGCCGGCTTATATTTAGCGAAAGTTTTTTTGCTCCAAGCAAATAATAATAGCAGAAGGATCTAAGCTTTTACAAGCAAAGAATTCACATGCGAGCCCGGCCAGAAAATTCCAAATCCTCTTCTAAACCCCCAAGAGAATGGCTGGCGGTTACTCTAGCGATGGTATTGTACACAAAAAATGAGCTCCGCGCTAGCAGAGCAGAGAAGCGAACGTTGAAGATGAAGGCCGTGATCAATGGATTTCGAGGTCGTAGGAATTGAGGTCATTGAGTTGATCATAGCAGATTATCATTAATATGTTCTTGGAAAAGGTGTCCACAAAGTTCCACGTCTTAGCTTCTGGTGAGGTGGAAGAATTTATACAGGGCGGATTTAGAAGCGGAGTGAGAATCTTGAGGATGGAAAATTCGCTCATATGCTAAACGCCGTAACATGATGATGCCGTAAATCGTGAGACTCGACAGGGGTCGATGTCGAGCTGGTTATGTTGTATTTCGGATGTGTGGAAAGCTGTATGACTATCTAAAATCGCTTAGTTCCGTGTCTGATGCTTGAGATGCCAGAGTCTCTCCTTCCCATGACGAATGGCTCTCATCCACCGGGCTGCGAGATCCCGAAGAGATGGAGGATGACGAGCCAATAGTCCACTCGTCACCGCTATCATGTCTGAAGTCGTCGTTGCCAAAGACTGTAAGTCCATATTCGTATCCATTGCTAGGCGCATCTCCGACTTCGACATAATCGTACTCCCAGCGGAAGCTCTTGTCCATTTGCACCCTGGGCAAGAAGTTTGTCTTCGCGATATAGAATGCGATGGCGGCTAAAATTCCGCCAGCAACCAGATCAACCGCGTAGTGGTGCGATAGATACATGGTTGCCCACCACATCCACATAGCATACCCAATTACAAATGGACGTAGCTTGGGGAAGCAATGGCTCATAAAGAGGGCTTCTAAAACCGCGTTCCCAGAATGTAGTGATGGAAACGCTCCAAACACTAACGGTGATGCGGTGAAGTTCGTTGTATACATATCAACGCCAAACAGCTGATCTATGCGTCTGAGTCCAGCTGGTGACCCTTCCATGGAGTAGTTTGCTGGTGCAAGTCCATACATGTTTTCGTACCATGGAGGCGAGCATGGGAAGATCAGCTGGATCGCAACCCCTACGATATTCAAGTACCCGAAAGTTTGTGCATAAACAGGTACTGTTCCCGGTGCAGCAAACAGGAACATGAAGATAGCCCAAATTACTGGTCCGCCAAAGTGTAGAATACCATATGGAAACCATGCCAGTACATCTAATACCACGAACTGATGTGCCGAGAGGATGTTGCTTAAGTTGGCACCGTAAAATATGTTTTCGAGGGCTGGCAGAACCTTGACCCAGATGTGTGGTCTATAATCAGCTGGAATGAATCTATTCGACCAGTCAGTCCCGAGATCTGCAATCAAAACCGCCGCCGATCACTGCCCAGACCGCCCCAACATTGTGCATGAAAATGTTTCGAAAAGTGTTTTAACAGAAGTAGCATACCTGGCATTGAAGAAAAAGACGAGCCAAGTTGCTATAGGGAGGAAAGGCAAGAAAAACTGCCGTGTTGCGGGCATAAGCAAAAGTCCTATAAGCGCACATGCTGCGCCTGTCTTCATCAGCGGCCCTGGTGCCTGGCTGATGGAGAGCGAGAACACCGCGATGATGATTAAAACCAGATACTTTGCATCGTACACTGACCACCTGTGTGCTCGTAGTGCCTTTATTGTATCATGAGGGTTAAATGACGTTTCGACGGATGCGATGTTAGAGGCAGGCGAAATAGCAGAGCGGAACTTGGAGCGTAACCGTCTGCGATATCTGCGCGGTATGGGGTTCAGTATTGAGGGCCATGAGAAGGGCATGTTGACTTTGGTGAAGGTAGATGATATGTGTGGAGCGTAAAAGCTCGAATCCGGCATGACCTTTTGGTTGTAAGAGCCGCCCGAGCAGTTGGTGGTTCGGATAGGGACTTTCTTGACGGAAGGCCGGATGCGCTCGGGGGTTAGCTAGGTGGCGGGATATATAAGGGGTAAGGTCGTGGTAGTATGCTATGATGTGCACATGAAGTCGATATAAGGTTGTTGGTGGTGGTGGTGAAGGTATGGTGTGTTGAGAGAGAAAGGATGGACAACGAGGAGAGAGTAAGAGAGAGGATTTAGGTTGCGAGGTATGGAAATGAAGAGCGGAAGCGTCGGGGATGCTGGGGAGGCTTGCACCGTTCTGGGAATGGGAAGCTTAGACGGGTAGTGCTAGGCATATGCTTGGCAGATTATCACCCAATTTACTGGTCGCTAATAAAAGGCTGACCCCCCCCAGTTACTTTAGTTTACCACCAGCCACAAGGCGCTGCAATTTAGCTGTGAGCGCACACGCCAGCTCAAGATCAAAGGGGGAGAAGAACTATTGAATGTGAAGGGACGACAAAGGCTGATATTTTTATTGATGCTTTATATGATGAAGACGAGTTAATAAGTGCTGTCACAATCAGCCTTATCTCTCTCCCTCATTTCTCTCTTCTCTTCCTTTTTTTTCATGTGTTCTTGCATTTTACCTAGGCACTAATGACACTGACAACGGTACTTATCTTTCACCATACACCTCCTCGCGGGTAGATCCAGGCTGCCTAGCTTTCTTGATAATCACAGTCACGGCAGGGAAGAACAAGGCCAGCAGGCATTGCTTTGACCACACCCCTTCCTGTGCCATGCAAACGGATACCACTCACACAAAACTTGTGATCCGAGCGTGAAAATGCCGCCTGTGACTGGTCGCAATCCATGGCACTTGCTCACCGTTATCGTGGTCGGTAATCAAATTATAGGAGCGTGGGTGGTAATATACATCAGTATTTGATCCGCTCGAATTTCCAAGTTTGCGGCGAGGATGCCCAATCTAACACGATGAAGCTGCACAATTGTCCCTGCATCCAAAATATATTAACATTCGCGCAATTCAAAAGCTGTTTCGTCGCTGTTAACGGCGGACTGTTGTCGTCATACAATGCTGACCTGCACGTCAAAGGCCATACTTTGAAGCCGCACTTGTGAAGTCTTGGAGGTGTATCCTATCAGCCACACCCCCCGATCAAAGCAAGCCAAGTCGCACGACATCTTATGTAACCTGCGAACTCACCACTCACCTTCATTCCTCCTCCTCCTCTACCCAAGAACATGATACAGAGGCCCGTGTGCCGCAAAAACCTTAAGACCACACCATCCTTCATGGCTATGGTATTATGCGCATCAGGACACGCGTTTACTAGAAAACATTGGCGTTTCTAAAAGCGTATTCAGGATTGAACAAGTCTGTGGCTGCCGATGAAACCAAGCTTCCTCAGCCTCACTCCCAGCTCTTTTCTTAAACCTTAGCACCAAACCAAGCCCCACATATTACCACGTATTTCCTCTCAGCCCCGGTATTATGCTTCCGGATACCGTAAAATATGCAATGCAGCCCAGGGATGCGAACAGAGTCATCAGCTAACCGAAATCTCGCTTCTCCCCTTCTCTGATTCGTTGGCATCGGCATATAGAAACAAACTTGCGAAGCGCCGCACCAGCACATGGTTGCTAAGCATCCCTAACGTTCCAACAACAACATGCGTGCGAGAAAAAAAACTAAAAAAAAAACTCCCCAGCACAACAGAACCAAAGGGCGTTGGTGTCAAACAAAAAAACTATCATTTCCCATCATCCGTATTAAACGACAAATACGGCCATTTTTTTTCTCTCACGAAAGCTTACCACATCCCTGAGAAATCTTACCTAAGGCACCCGGCCCATCTCCCCCCCAGTCATATCCACAGATCATCACCATCCAATTTCAAAAATTTTCGCCATTCCGGTCGCTCAAAAACAACAAACGAATGGGGGGTTTTTCTTCTCTCGTCCCCGCCGCTCCTCTCCTGAAATCTCCCCCGCTTATTGCCGGGCATTGCACAAAAAAAAAATTTCGGCTCCGGGCTGCGAGTTTTTTTTTTGTGCAGCGAAAATATGAGGGTACAAAAAAAAAAGATATGCAAAAAATGGCCGGCTTCGGCAAATTGCGAGCTCCCCGAATGGAACTTGCAAAGTCCCGAGTGCCGAGCAGGGATCCTCGCATTCTGGCCGCGGGAAACGAAAATGTGGCGTCGAGAGCGGCGCGAAAGAGGTTAAGATTGGCTGACTCGGAATATATAAATAGGGGGGATCCATTGGGTTGATGAGAAAAACGCGTCGCGTAGGTTGGTTTAAGTTGGAAATGTTAATTCACGCGTTTCGGATTGCAGGATATTTGATTAAAAGGTGACGAGCCGAGAGAAAGCTATCCAGGGACCGGAGTAAGCGGATTCTTGATGAACTTGAGTGTGGAATTTTCCACGCTCAAGTATGACCCAAACCTCAAAGTTGATTTTGCCTCTTCTAAGGAATCTCCCATACTTCGTGAGAGAGTTGAATCTACACATTCACACATCCCAAGCATTTTCCTCATATATCATCTTTTCCCTAATCCAAACTTAGCTGATAGCCCTCATCGTCAACTCCACCGTCGCAAAAGTGCCCGCGCTGACCGGCATGGCCCTCAACAATGTTGGCACGATGCCCTTCCAGAATCCCCTAACGCCCTCCGCTCTGAATGTCTGCGCAAAGCAGCCCCGCATTGTCTTGAATTTCTGATCCGCGCCAAACCCATCACTCTGCATCTTGCTCTTTACTACATCCAAGGGATAACTGGCCAGCCACAACGCTTCTCCTGCCAAGCCGCCATAGAACGCTACTTTGTAGGATGAGATGTCCTTTCGCTCGATCTTGTTGCGTGCTGCATCGCTATTCATCAAATATTCGAATGCGAGGAACCAGACCCCATAGGCTTGGGCTTCACGGAGGATGGTGACAGCCTCGCCGCGGTAGAGGCCAGCAAGGACGCCCTGATGAGCCGAGAGCTTGCGGACACAGTCTAGTGGTCCCGAGTATAGTCTTGCCGCCCCATGAGGTTGTGTCTGTAGCCGGATTCTCACGTGCTCAACCGGACCTGAGATGACAGAGTTTGCAACGCCAGCAAACGCACCGGCAAGGTAGTATTGGCCATAGCTTAGATTGGTGTTTAATGGATTCTTGGACGCGTTGTATTCTTCGAGACGCCGACGTGCTTGGTGGAAGGCGCCAAATTGTACAGACACGCAGGCACCGATTCCGATGAGCGGTGTGAGGGTCCCTTTGTAGAACGCAAGCGCACCCTCGTTCTTATAGATAGATTGCGCAGCTACAAGAGCATTTGGATACGCATTGGAGGTCTGGAGTCGGACTTTGACTATATCGAACGGTTGACCTGAGTATGGTTAGCCGAAGGCTTCTTTGCTTTGTGCTCTAAGCACAGTAGAAATGAATGATATTATGATATTTCCAATCTCCAGAATTTTAGGATCTCAAAGAGAAGCTCTCTTGTACATTCAATGTGTAAGACATGTCGGACTTCCCCACCGTTGTTTTCACGTGATAATAGTAGAAACTCGGTGAAAGGATAGAAAGTCTGAGACAGCATAAACCCACCCAGCAGAACTTGCGCAACCCCTCCAGCAGCTCCAGCAAATAGGTCCTTCAGCGTTCGCTTGAGTCCTCCCTCCTCGAGTTCCGCAGCTACGTCCGCCATCTCGCCGGTCCCGGACTTCTACCCCTCCGTTTGGCTCAGACAAGCTTCCCTCTGGCGATTGCCTCCTCCCAAGATCTCAATTAGTCGTCTGGGGTTCGCTGTAAGCTTCCTGAGACTGATTTCTGAATCTGAAGAGGCGATTCAGGGTTGTGGGCGAGAATTGGTAGAAATTGTTTTCTGTTTGGTGAGGATGAGGTGCTCCACTAGCGCAATCTATATGATCACATGATCGACACCGCCTCGATTCCTTTATCTCTTTCCACCCGGCCAAAAAAATCTCGATATGCCCCGATGACAAGCAAACCTAAAAAAATATATCCTTGCGCTCGGGCACATATCCGAGAATTCTAAATAAAAACTTAGCCTGAAGCTTGTTCTTGACCTCAATTCTGCAAGCCAAATCGTTGGATCTCACAAATTTAGCCATATTACTTACCTTTTTTTTTCGGGATATCATAGCACACATCATTCAGCTTAAACATCTCTCTCCCTCTACACATACTTTCATTCAAGTAAAATAAACCGATAAACCAACAAAACTTAGATACCTTGTTCTGTCGATTACGCTGACTGCCTATAGGACAACGAGAGTCAATCGCAAGTAGACAATGATATAAGCTCATGGTAGATTGATGATTTAATGTTGTAAAGCTCAAACATAGAGATTGCCTATCACTGTGGCAGGGGGTGTTTTGTCCTATTCTGTTATTGGGGGAAATCCTAATGCTATTCTATACAGGATAGTCGCCATCATTTGTAAAGGTCTAGTGACATTGTAAGTGGTATTCGCAAGCATGATTTTATAAAGTTACCGAAACTCCTTTTTTATTTGGAGTGTAGGTCGTTAGCCAAAATATCATCCTCCAGGAATATGCGTTTGCACCACTAAACCGAACTTCTGGACATAACCTTGATTTTGCCTCTTGACACCATGTTCAGAACCCCTTCTTTACAGAGCTACCTAAGCTTGAAAGCTTAGGAGGGCCGCAAACCAGAATGAAAAGTCCGTACGCCTCAACAAAAGTCAGAAACCGCGCCGGAAGTGTTCTATTCTGGAGTACCTGGGAGTATCCTTCTATCAAGTAGAAAGTAAAGCCCCAAATCTTGGATCTTACGGACCATGAACCCTCTCACCTGGCACGCGGTCAGCCCTCCCCCTAATCTTCCTAACCCCCATCTCAAATTCCTTTCGGTATGCATATCATGCTCCTTCCACCAAACGCAAGAACGGAGCCATCCTCTCCTTCACTTCATAAGGACCTCGCAAGGAAACCATCAACTCCTCACCCAGTCCGCATCTTGACCACCTTCCGCAGCTCCCCGTCCTAGAAGCCACCAAAACACGACGACAAGAACCCGCATCCTCCTCTCTAATCAGTGCATCATATGCGCCAGAAACCTCTCGCACCCACGCCGCCAACTACCCTTTCCCTTTCCCTCTACCCTGCAGAATGGCACGCAACCTCCGCCAGCCTCCCAACCGCAAAGCATCCCGTCAACCCCTTTACCTCACCCTTCCCTTCCCACCCACCCCTCCGTCAACAATCCCCAGACGAGCAGGGAGCGATTGAGATATCAATGCCCAACGAAAGTAAACATCAATACTAATATCAACAGCTATATACATATATACATGTATATATATATATGCAAGAATCGATACATTGCCATCATCGCTTCGTGCATGTCTAGCCGTCCAAACAAACAAGAGCACAGCTAGCCCAGCCACAAGAAGAGGACATCCACGTGAGCGTAAGCAAGACAAGAGCGGAATCGCCCAATGTAGCGAGGCTCAAGGAGTGGTACGACAGCTGGGTAGGCGAGCTGATTGGGTCATGCGCGTGGTGTTTGTTGGTGGCTGATGCTGAGAACTGTATTTTAACGTCTCCTGTTTAAAAGCTCTAGCATTGAGCCCCCGGGGCTCTAGAGGATCGCTTTAACTTTAGGTCGCTGGTGGTGACCGATGTTTGTTTTGAAAAGGCTGGAAATTGGCTTCTCCTTGGGTCCAGAACGGGAAATTATATATATATCAAATCGGGAGAGCAGTAGGCGAAATGGAGCTGCAAGAAATATCAATTTATACGCTTCCGCCCCCATCCCAGGAGACTCTTGATGCTAATTCTATTGCCATTAAATATATACACAGCCGTTAACCGATCCATATGTTTTTCCGTCATGTACACCCGCCCTTGCTCAGACCCAAAATGAAATGCTCAACGCTAACTTTATCCAGAATGGTTGGAATATCCATAGGGTATATAAGGAATAGGGAAGATATTAGCGCCGACAGTGCTCACATATGTTTCGTCATCAGTGCACATGCCACCTCCAGATGGTCCGATGTGCGGGCTGTAGGGAGTAGTTAGTATGATTTCTATTCTGGAGCTGTCGAGTAACCTTACCAGTGCACCTCCGGCCGATATGGGATCATGTTTTGGTGCACACTCCTGCAAAAGAGCGTGTTTCTCCCTAGCTCGAATGCTTGACCCAGGCGGATATCCTGGGTAAGGTACGAGAAGCAAGTTGAAAAATCGGCGTACTGTTGATTCGTGCCGTTGCAATAAGTGTCATGAGTTATACAAGCGCCATGTGCCACGGCTGCTTGCAGCTTGAGGAGAGCATCTTCTTTTGAAGTTGCACCTAGCCGAGGGGCACTGATGAACTCCCGTTAGTCATAATCTTCATACGCAATTATAGGATAGTCTTACCTTGCGGTGACAATGTAGTCAACCAGCCATTCCCAATATCTGAATGTCACATCGAACTGCGTAATCTCCCCGTTCTCATTGTATGTGTTCCAGGAATCAATCTCCACGGGAACTACCAAGCCCAGACTGGTGAAGTTGAATTGTAAACGAGCCGCTACAGATGTGATATATTGATTTGCTGTGAAGTGCAAGAATTCGTAGCTTACGGGAACACCAATTAAGCTGATCACTTCTGGGTGGTCGGCCGAGTTTGCGAACAGGCCAAAAAGGTACTCGGTATTTAGTTCACGTCCCTCGAACGTTCGAGTAATATCAATCCTGCCCTTAACATTCTCCGCAAGCAAGGTCGAATTTATGGATTGTGCTTGCTTGACGTCTGCCGGCCAAAGGAAGTTGTCGTAAAATTTCGTTTGCAGGTTGTATAATTCATCAAAAGTAAAATGCGGCTGTGTTGGAGTTGCAGGTGGACCATTAGGAGCGTCGACCTGTATCTGACTCCTTACGCCCGGTACAAGTAGTCCACAAGTTGTTGCGACTAGCCAAACTAAATAGAGGGGTAGTTCGACCATTTTCAAAGACGAGAACTCGAAGACTGAATTAAAATTAATTATGCAGTGATGTCCTGCAGACTCCGAGGTTGTCTTTAATCCGGCTAAATGCCTGAGTATGCGAGCACAGATTGTTTGGTGATGACCTGATTTGCTGTCGTAAAAACAGGTTTAAATGGGTCCTTCTGAACTGCGCACAATCCCTTAGCTATGTATGCATCACGACTGGTACTCAAGGGTGACTGATTGTCGCAATTCCGGTGAGTGACGACTTCGACCAGAACGGGTGACAAAGCGAGAGGAGAGTCAATCAACACCATGTGTGTGCATGGGGAATCTTGTGCTTTTGTAATTGACCGAATGCGATGAGGTACAAATGCAAGGAACTCTGCAAGGTAGTGGGATGGGTACGCAAATACAATCAAAAACTTCAGGCAGGGGGGCATTAGTAAACACCCCGCACAGGGATGTAGGGTCTTTCTACGGTGTCTTCATTCGTCTTGAGGGATTCGGCGGCACCATCCTTCGAGCCCAGACGTTTCTGAGGCCCGTCACCAGGAACTTGGGGTGGCACGAGTTATGATACCCGCTCCCAATGATCATGCCAAAAACGCCACCATTCATGGCAATAACATGGCACTCACTAGTTGCATCACAGCTGATTGGTTATAAGGATGACTCGGATGATTGAAAGGGATGTTGCATCTTGGTAAAGAAAGCATTGAAAATGGCGCAGCCAGAATTCAAGATTCAGCTAGACACATTTGTTTCATGGTATGAAAGGAATGGCTCTCAATTCAGCAGTCACATCTTTGTAGCTCTTCCTGTTTCGGAGATTTACTTTATCTCAAAATAAATAGAGCACTTAGAGTATAGGGAGGTAATGACAATAAGCTAATTTCATGTTGCGAACTGACGAGTCGTAAGCGGTAGCGGAACGGTGTTGCTTCCCGTATGGTACTGCTTCCGCCAAAGTATTGATTTATCGAGATCGCTAAAGCCTTCAGAGTATAGAGGGTCTCAAGGACCAATTGCGACTCTACACTTGAGAGGCGCGAAATCCCAAGAATCTTGCCCCCTCCACCTTCCAATACGGGCCTTGGATACGGAATGAGGGCTGCTACTAAATCTGCTATAGCAGGGATCAGTGCAGTTGGCATACAACCATGGAGGCGGGATAACATCCCCCCTTAAGCTCCTCTACAACAGAAGAACGATAGCCTCCGACTTCCGACTATGTGCATGAACAGCAGACATTACGCAAGCCTCTAACAAAAAAGTTCAATCTCGTAGGGTAGGATTTCTTTTATGAGCAATATGCGGAATGTAATAAGGCTGAGGTATGCGTCAATGCACCCACGTTGTCACCATGGATGGAGTCCCGACAAGCTGGCACGGCGACAATCTCTTAAACTTTAATAAACATCCAAGGGTCAACAAGGGAAACAGATCAACAGCGACGGAAGGAATCATTTCTATTTGTGGTACTTTGCGCCGACAATGGTTCGGATTGCAAGGAAATCTTCCGCCGGCAAGCAAGAAAGGGAGATCCGGCTGCGGGAAGAATAAACTAGAAAAGGCCTTATCTAACGTTGATAAGAAACACAAGAGCGTTCAAGGCGCAGGCTGAGGTAAAAAGCGGTGACGGTTCGTATTGATCCGCTACACGAAAGTGATAATAAAACAAAGGGTAATGAGTACCAGACAGTGGAGAAGCCACTCTCAAAATTACTCCGTAACGCAGTATTGAACTATAAGATCCATCATTAAGGCTTGGAAGCGAACTGTCACCCCTATCACCACCTTGCTGCCGCTGCAAGAACTCCAGTCGACGCAGGCTAGGAAACCAACATAGGATGATCGAACAGAACAGGCCATCAGGCAGATGCGAGAATAATGTCGGCACTTCGGTCCAACCGTGCCAATTCCAACCAACAAACCTTCAATCGGGACCTCCTTCTATTCCTCCGGCAAAAGTGAAGTTGTGATCCAACAGCGTTTAGCATGCCCTCCTATTCCTGGGATAACAGCGCATAGGTGCCTTGCATCAGCGATACTGGGCGTACAGCTCTGCTCGCAGTTGAGCGTGACCCGATATCATCTTCTTATGCCAACTTGGGTAGAAGGGAAGGCGTAACGCGCCGGCGATCGGTCTTGTGCCCGGTGATGCTTGCAGTTCCCCTCATGCTCGGTCGTTTGAGATAACTTCTCCCCGGCTGCAAGGAAAGTAACGCGACAACGTCAAGCTTTTGCTTTGTCTTGCGCACCATGTCCCTTCGCCTGTCAAGGAAAGGGAGCGAGTCATGCGAATCAGAAAGCTGGAGGTCATCGTTTCGAAGAGGCGGTTGGTTAAGAGTTTCAAAATGGACCATATAGGAAGGAACGACAGATAGACCAACCCCGTAACTGCCGAATCCCAGTGGCCTATTTCAAGAATTCAAGATGATCACATACGCTTTCTCATCAGATTGTGATTCATGCACAGTGAAGATATTGTCTAAAAGCGAGGGGGAGGCAGCTCCTCGGTCTCTGAACGAGAAACGCAGAGCTAGAGGGCAATCTGCGGGAGGGAAACCTGGGGCATTGACTATAACTTCCTACCCGGTTGAGGCTCCTTGAGGAGTGGCCAATAAGTAAGTCTGCAACCAGAAATTGAGCGACAGGATAGACGGCCTCAAGCAAATGAGAATCCGGCGGGATACGCTTCGAGAGCCGAGCTTTCAGATACCGAACATGCCCAACAAAAAATGGGTCTCTAGTTTGACATACGTACATCATCTCTTGAACTCCAGGTGTATCTCTTGTGCTTCCATGAACATGCTGAGCCCAGCTCCCATTCAAGGATCGCCGCCGTCCCCAGGGTCCCCAGGCTCACTACCAGCCAGCCTCCTCCTCCCCCTCGCCCCGGCTGAGGTTGAGACTACGACCAGCGCAAACGAGCTCTGGCCTCGCACCATGCTCGACCTCGACCGCCCGCGGAAGCTAGAGCGACCGTGTTCTTGCCTGAAACGCGCAATCCTCCAAAGCCGTATGCATTATATGACGGCCGCGATCTGTAGACCTGTGAACCTGTTCGTAGCAAGTCTTGAATTGCTTTAGGATAGGATATATAAGACGCTGGATACATATCCACCGAAGAACGGTCTTGCTCAACAAGATCAGTAGGTAGTGTTTAGGAATGACGAATCGGATAAGCAAAGATACAGCTTGGTTAACAGCAGCTAACTTGCAAAGTCGAGCCATGTCATTTAAGTCTTTCTTGTATCTTACGGCGGCTGGAGACATGCTGGTCAGTCCCACGTGATGGATCAAACTTGTTCGGCTATTTCAAGAGGCTATTAGTACTGATTTGTTGGTGTTTCAAACCAGGCAGTTACGGAGTCATGTACAGAAAAAAAAACAAGAACTGTAGCTTGATGTTATGGTCTGATATTTGGTGCTCCTGCACAACTATAACCCTATCCATCCATTCATATTCCAGTGACCATGCCTTCATGATGCATCATTCATCATTATTCCTCTCGCGTATATCCATCCATGTACAGAAACAAAACAAATTTAGCCCGGCTTGACCCGTAGATCAAAATGCCATCTCAAATCGCCATCAGCAAAGCCGTGTAATACCATCAAAGATAAGGCGCTCAAATCCCATCCTGTAGGGTTTGTAAAAGAAGATATGAACAAACGAAACTTTTGCTTCTATCAGCACCGGTTCTTTATTTCTTGGAGATTCTTGCAGCCCCAGCATTCCAAAGTCCTCTCGTGGTCTCGGCAATTTTCCGCTTCTGTGCTTCAATCTGCGCTTCTGTCTGACCCTGACCCGAATTGCGCTCTATGCCTTGCATCTGGGAATCATAAACAGGGGGTGCCGAGATTGGTCCGCCAGTTGATGGTGCTGTATCGTAGCCGGAGTCTGTGTCCATCACATCCTCACCCACGCCTCCAACACCAGAGTCATTGTTTCCTCTTTTGAAAGGGTTGGCACCTCCCACCGGGTTGCTTGACATCACTCCATCCATCATACCTGATTGGCCTTCTCGTAGTTTGTTGATAGCACGCACAGTATCGATAGCTGCGTGGAGAGTTCGGCGTGCATTGAAGTTCTTCTTGACCACGGGTAACAAATCACTGCCCTTACCATCCTTAGCGGCAGTTTGATCTCCGACTACGAACGGATGTGAAAGTGCTTCATGTGCAGTAATTCGTTGGGTGGGATCGATTGTGAGACAGCGTTTGATGAATTCTCGTGCTGAGGTGCTTACGCCACGCCAGTACTCTATTGGCGTGAAGCTGTAGTCTGCTATTAGGATCGCCTGCATCTCCTCCAGGTTGGAATCTCGGTCAAATGGTGTGTACCCGCAGAGTAGGAAATATGTTATAACGCCAATTGCCCAAAGATCTACTGGCTTTCCATGCCCAGTTTTCTTGAAGATCTCTGGAGCCATATAGCCTGGTGTACCGCAAGTAGTCGTCAGGACGTGAAACTGCCCTTCATCCATTATTCTTGAGAGCCCAAAATCAGCAATCAGCAGATCCGCATTATCTTCCGGAGTGCGGAAAAGGAGGTTCTCGGGCTTGAGGTCACGATGCACGATGCCGTGGTCATGTAGGTATGCGACTGCAGACAAAGTAGCACGGATCAAGTCTGCAGCATCAGACTCATAATATGAACCTTTCCTGCATATGCGATCAAAGAGCTCTCCTCCTAATGCGAGGTCTGTAACAAGATATAGATTATTGAGGGTTTCAAAGTAGTCGACCAGTGTGAGGATATTCTGGTGTCCCATAGAGACTCGTTTCAGGACTGCGATTTCATTGCGAACCTGGGGGGGTGTTTAGTTCTTATTCTTGTCATCATATAATTTGCCCTATGGTGGACATACCATATGCTCTCGTCCTGCCATCAGCCTCTTGTTAATGACCTTCGCAGCATAGTATCTCCCGGTATCAATATGCACACATTCCTTCACGACCGAGTATGACCCCGCACCTAGTGTCTTTCCCGTCTTGTATCGACAGGCTTGGACCTGAGGTTTGCCCTGCTGGCCATCTTGATGATGATGCTGGCTCATACTGACTATCTGCTACAGCTCTGGACTGGCGTAAACAACGCGACGAGGTCTTTCGCAGCAAGAGTGCGGGGAGATAAAATGGATGGTGGGAAAGGCGGCTAGCAGAAGAGACGCTGCCGCAGCCAGATGATTATTGGACGAAGGGATTAATCGTATTTGTTGATAAGATACTGGAATGGGGGATATCGATAGTCTAGACTTCCTTGTGTTCGTTTTTTTTCCCCTTTTCCTTTTCTACAGGTGGGGGGTGTGTTTGGTGAGGAGCAGGCTGTCAGCGGGCTGTCAGTCAGCATGACAGGAGGCAAGCGACACATTTCTCAGCCGCATGTTGCTGTGCAACTCTAGATTCGGCGATTCATCCCAAAAGTTGATGCTTTCCATTGGTTTAACTTTCCGTGTACGGGGGCTGGCTCTGCCCTAAAGCTAAACTTACCGTTCCTCACTTACAGTACACAAGCTTTCCCTCCAAGAGGTTGGCGGGTTCGTTTACTGGCTATTCATAGCATCCACCTTGAACCCTCAAACCACTTCAATCTTTCGACTCCGTTACCCGTTTGATAGACAGAGCAGAGTCATGAACATGGTGAGAATTCTGTATGCCGTTACTTAGTATACAAGATTCAAGAGTTCTTCTTAATCTGTTAACAATAGAACAACCCTCCAAGCAAGCTAGATCACCCTATACAGCGTTCCTTTCCCAGCTTTGCCTTGGAATAAAATAGGAGGTTCGTCACCCTGATCGATATCGACCTCGCTTCGATGGATCCTGTAACAGACTAAGCAGCCGGAAGTCGAGACCGTTGTCTACTCGAGGCTTGCTCGGCATCAGAGGCTCAGGCTCACAAGCAAAATACCGTAGAAGGAAAAAAAGAAGGTTTAACGAGGAAGAATGAGCCCGTGCATGATGTTTGATGATCCACAGGGCCCTACGATGTACCGCGGGTAGAACACGCGTCGTATAGGTGGCGCTAATTCCCCTTTGGAGTCATGAACAATGCAAACTCTACAAACATCTCGTGGCGAGGGGCTGTGAAACCAGGAAGCGTAAGTCAGTGATCAAAATATTCTTTTGCGTGCGTGTCGTGAGCTTTCAAGTTTCTTTCCCCATCAACATCTCATTTCCTTCTTCTTACCGTCCTTCGTTTTGCTCGGCTTTGCTGCAATTCCACTCGTTGCTCCTTTGCATTTTACTATTTTTACTTTGAGCTCCATCGTTTGCATCTCAAGGAGGAAGCGTTCTAATCATTGATATTCAATAACCAAGTCCTCAATGCACCGCCGCCAAGGGCCAGGAGGAGCAGGAGGAAGTCCTGGTGGTGGAAATGGAGGACAATTTGGCAACCCAAATACTATCGTGACTACTTCTGAGCAACAGAATAATCCTACTACAACTACCGCGATCTTTTCACCACCAACTTCATCATCTTTTGTCACATCAACCACTGTAACCGAGTCTTTAACCTCAAGTAGCACATCCTCATCTTCCACATCCACTGCCACATCATCTTCCAATTCAACACAATCTTCGTCCTCAGGCAACAATGCTGCCATCATTGGGGGTGTGGCTGGAGGCGTTGCCTTCATAGCAATACTCGCGCTCATTATCTTCTGTCTGATGCGCCGGAAAAAGAAGACACCCAGGGAGAAGAGTGGTGCGGAATCCATCACCTACGCTGGACTCAACGAATCCCTTCCTGGTGTGCCTTTCGGTCATGCGCATGCGGCTCCAACCACGCCGGGTGGAAGAAGTAGCGGCGACTTCTTCTTACCACAAACATATAATCAATCCAGTATGGCTACTGGAGGAGTGAGCCCTATTGAGCCGCTCAATACCTCATATAGAAACGAAACGCCATCTGAAGGGAGCATATCTCCCATAAGCGCACATTATCCTGGAGAATTACCTCGAATTTCTGGATATTCAGCGTCACACGCCGTTCCGCCACTATTCTCAGGCACCATCACGATTCCTCCGCCGCCAGCCGCATATAGGGAATCCGTAATACTGCCTAGTCCGACAGGATACAGCGAAGTCTCGGGAATATCAGCACCACCAACAGGCCAACGAACCTTCCATATCCGGTCACGCTCTCATGATACAATGGGCTTCCCAATAACGCCCGGTCTCCAGACACCAATGCAAACTTCGCCAGAAGTTCCCCTTGTATCAGCTACTCAAACAACGTCGATCGTGTCGCCTGTGCCACATTATGTAGTACACCAGGACTCTTTAGAGCGCATAGTTAGGGACGGCGTCACCAGCCCGGACCCGAGTCTGCTGAGTCCAGTCAGTCGAGCCAGTACTTTGCGCGAAAGCGGCGTTTTAGGGGAGGGGAACATGGTGCGGATCCAGGAGCCTCCCGCATCTCTCGACAGGGGAGATGTCACGAGGAATGCGAGTCGGAGGACGGTAGATACGGTTAGCAGCATGGGAATGAGCGTTATTAGTAATACAGAGCTGGAGCGGCTAGGTATTGGTGCAAATAGGCGATATGGAAATTGAACAAGTACATAACTGGATTGGAAAAGGATACCCTCTATAATGAATTATGACTTGAAAAAAAGTCACACTATCAGAAGAGATACGGGATGTCTCGTTACCTCGCGCTATGTGTCGTGCGCCTCGGCTCGAAACATGAAAAGTGTCTGCTCTCCGCAACGGACAGTCATTGCTAAGCATCCACACCGATCCATCCCTTTTAGAAGTACTGTACATGCTTTCCCCCCATGGTATACCACCTAGCTTCCACTGATCCGCTATCAAAAAGAATAAAAATCCTCCGCCGTAGCGCTAAGGCCCTCTGCAAATGGTCCTGGCAGACGAGCAGTGATCCGTAATACCCAGTACTCCAGGCGTCGCCCGAACCACGACCAGTAATGGCCATGCCGGGAGCGGCTGTGAATGTCGACCCTCCTAGCCTAGGGATATATGACGGTATAGACCGCCCGAACCTTTTGCTGTATGAAGCGTAGTCTCCGTCATGCGTCATGCGTCATGCAGAGTCCCACGCGCCATTCTTGCGCCGGTTTGTTCATTGCTGATTTTTGGTGGGTAGAGGCATTGTAATGGGCGGTTCCTGATGGCTAAGAAGCGAGGAAGGGGAGGGGGGGCCAGCTTCGTCTCTTTTCCTACGTCTCATATCGCTCTTTCGTGATGCGGAATCTGCCCTCGTCGTTCACCTAATTGATGGGCCAAAGAAAGTATATGTGGTTCGGGAGGTACGCCGTAACGAGAACTGACGCCTGGTCGGTTCCAAGCAGAGCACGTTCCGTGGGACATTAGAGACGTGGAGTCTAGCTCCGTTTCTGCGGCAATGCCGAAGACTTTGCGAAGTGGCTGCTGTTCTGAACGAGGAGGCTGTAACTCCTAAACACCTATGCAGAGATCTAGGTTAAGTTTGAAGCGCACTGTATCTCTCACACCTGACGGCTTTCCGCGCCGGCCATTGGTGCTTTGTCGAGGCAATATCGAATGAGCATGCACTCCTATCTGTAGTTGCTGGACGGTCCAATCATCGCGTTCATTTCCAGAGGTGCAGAAATGTTATGTAGGTTATGTCAAGCACATTTTCGATCTCCTCAGAGGGTCTATGGTGCAGAGGGGACGCATTAGAGCATGAGCTGAGCATTGCTGCCAGATCCGAAGGAGGCTGGCGAAAACGGTCTGAAAATGTCGGTAAAGATGTAGGGACACTGAGGCAACCGAAGTTTTTTGCCAATTTAGCTGGCACTACAATCAGTCTCGGACCCAGTCTCAGCTTTTTCACAGCTTTTCGAAAAGGGTGGTTTGGTGAGAGAGTCTGTCTTTAAAGAGACGGCCCGCAAAAGTAGAAAGGTTAGATGCTGAGTAGAATGCTTTCCCCATTTGTACCCGAATTGATATTGTTGCATGTCAGATATGGCAAGATCTGTAATACCCAGCGAAAAATCCATTCCAATCATGAAAGGCCACTCTGAAATCTATGATTTGCTTACCTTCAGGTGATCTGCTGATTCCAGATTGCTGACTGGCGAGCAGAGCCAAGTAGACGACGTGATGGTAGTCCTTGAACGCATTCCTGTGTCGTAAGTTTGCCGTGGTATTCGTCTTTTAAGCTATCGAAAGGTGATCTAAGTGTTCTAACTGTGTGTTCAAAGTAGAGCCCAATGACAATACCCAATGAGGACAGTAGTACGGATTTGCCATGTCTCGACCGCAAACTTATACCTCACAGTATATTTAGGATTACGAGAGCCTCGAAGGCAAAATATATGATAAACGCCAACGGAGATCGTGGCTAGGGATCAAGAAGATGTAATAGATACATGATCTATTTGGTGATAGAAGTCGTAACTATGCCTTCCCAGAAAGTCCAACGCCAAACATCCAGCTCATCGTAGCTACAACGCAGGGTATCTATAGAGGCCGCCAATTCAATAATCTAATTCTTACCACCCTTCTCAGCATCATCTACGCTCTTTACCGCCTCGTCACCATGGACCCTCCCCTCCCCATGCGTTTCCCAAAACCTTTGATTCATATTCCGCCCCTTAAACAAGCCCACAAGATCAAACGGATCAACCACCGTCAATAGCCAAAACCTCTTATCCTCATACCCCGGTCCCTTAATCTCTGTAACTCCATCCTCCGCCAAATAAATTTTGTTATCTCGCGGAAGATATTTCATCGTGTGCCGCACGTTCAGGAGGAAGGTATTGCAAACCATGAGGACGCCTTCGAACACCCAGAAATACCACTCATAGCGTATGAGCACCGACAGCGTGTCCGGGTCGAGCTTCTCATCGAAATGCACATTGGCCGTGATGAAGTACTCTACGGTGCGAAAAACCGTCCTGACGCCGATCAACGCGGAGCTTACATACAACGTCCACAGAATTGTGCTCAGGTTCGTCGGAAGCAGGTTCGCGCGCTTGCATTTGCGGTGGAAATACGAGGCCAGATAGACAAAGGCGGCGAGCACGCAGAGCTGCAGGACCAGCGCGGATTTCAGGAGCGCGCGCCCAGTATCGCGTTTGGATTCTGATAAGGACGAGTTCGCCATGTATGCTGCGCCATTGCCATTCAGGGCCTCGATGACAGCACTGACGGCGCCAAATGTGGTGAGGATGCGGCCTGGGTGGATGGGCGAGTGGTAGGGGACGTAATAGAGGATGCGGGAGAGCATGAAGTAGTTTGATAGTTCGTAGAGAGGGCTATATGCTTGTCAGTAATTTGTGGTTGGATGGGCGGCATAAAATAGGAGCTTACGGAGCGGCGTAGAGCATCACCAGGCTCGCGATGAATATGTTGAGGTTGCCGAAGTGGAAGGCGCCGTATTCGCGGAGGCAATACCCTGCTACGAAGATGAGGGCTGACCATGGGAGAATTCCTGTTACCCTCCAGCATTTGTATTTCCTAGGAGTATTTTAGCTGGGCATTCCGTCATGCCGCATGATGGACATGAGGTGGACCTACACGCATTGGTAGCAGTGCCATCCACATGATATTGCGAAAAGAACGGCGAAAACGACGGGAGCTCCTTTGTTCGGAGCATAGAACCACAAACTTCCATCAACTAGATAACTTTAGCTTCGCATCCTTAATCTTGGGCAGTTTGCTGACCGTATTTTCCGTTCTCCATCTCTGTCGTTCCTATATTGCGTACCAAAGTCGATTTATTTTATTCTTTAGAAATATATGGTTCGATCGCTGTCTAACGCAGATGCGCCTCAAGTGAGTGGTCTCTATAGCAATTCTTGCACTCAAAAAGGAAAGCAAATATGGAAGAGAGAAGCCTCATTATCATATACTTATATGAATGAAACAGGAAGCAAAAGCACGAGGCTGATATGATATGTTGTCCACCCCAGATTCCGTACCAAAGTCGAAAAGGGATAGAATGCGAAGATCCCTGCATCAGGTCCGGATATCATTGGTCAATCACCTCCACTCACTATTGACCGGCCCAAGAACAAAACAAGCCTCATAAGCTTAAAAGCTTAACGAAACCACAGGGAAGGCTTGCTAGGAACTTCATCTGGCTGCCTAAGAGTGTTGCCGTTGTTAGGGGATTTTGCGGGCTTTTTGCTTGGCTGATGTTCGATCGGGTCACAAGAAGTGGCTTCATGAGGCTTGTTTGAGCGATTTACGGGAAGTCATGCGAATAAGGATGTAGGGCGGGAAATGGATAAATCGGCATCTATACGACTTGTTGTTGGCTGTTGTTCGAGATTATCTTGTGCTCAAGCTTCATAAGACGGCTCGTTTATGGACCGAAGTAGTTCCCGTGTTTGGCACATCATCGCCCCAATTATCAACTTAGTGAATAAACAGTGACCTGAATGCTGGAACAGAACAATTCCGGCGTCTCATCATATTTCGGTGAAATAGCTGAATTACCATCAAAATCATTAGACATTCATAATACATACAAGCGTAACCTCCTATGACCCAAATATCATAAAAACAAACTGATCGCGATAACTCCTAAGCACGACCGTTAATGTAATCCCTATTTTCGATCGTCACACTCTTCGTCATGTGATTGACTTTATACACTCCAACAAGGCGTGATGCCAACTCAAACATGTTGTTTCGCAACGATATGACGATGAATTGCGCGTTCTTGGTTCGTTCTTTGATGTAACTAGCGACAATGGACACCTAACCTCGTTAGACGAAGTATTATAAGAGAAAGGGGCTTAACTCACGTTTCTGAAATCCAAGGCAGCATCTATTTCGTCCATCACATATAAAGGTGTAGGTTTGTAATGATGAAGCGCGAATACCAAAGCCAAACTACTCAATGTCTTCTCACCACCACTCAAGTTCGAAATATTCTTCCAGGACTTCTTTGGTGGCATGACACTAAACAATATACCCTCTGAGAAGGGATCTAAAGAGTCAACCAGCTCAAGCTCGGCGTTTCCGCCCATGGTAATCATCTGGTACATTTCCTTCAGACGGAGCGAGATCGTGCTGAATCCTTCCATGAAGCCTTCCAGACGGAGTCGTCGAAGATCATCACACCGTTTCTTGGCGGTATCGCGTTGCCCAACGGCATTTTGAAGATCTGCATTTCTAGCAGCATGCTCTTCAACCCGCCGGCGATACTCAGCAAGAACACCAAGGTCAACATTGGCATTCTGTGACTTCTCTTCCAGAGCCGCGATTTCGCTCTTCAGACTGTCTTTACTCATATCCGCAAGCTCGTCTTTAGTAAACTGTGGAAGTTCTTGAGCCTCAGCCTCTTCGCCCAGATCGCTGATGTTCTGGAGAGCTAGCTTGCTGATTTTGTCATTCCAATATCTCAGGCGTTTCTGGTTTTCGGCCAACACCTTCTGATTCTCTTCTAACTTGTTACGCATCTCGATTTCAACGGCACGCGTTTCATTCAGCTCTGTAGTCTTCACGTCCAGTTCAGCCTTAAGAGTGTTTAGGTCTTTCTTTTTGCTACGAAGAGACTCTTGTGCCTCATCGACCTTGGCCTGGTATCCTTCAGCGTCCGAGGTTTGGTTCTTGATGTCCTCCTCCAACTTTTCCAAGTCAGAAACAGCAGTCTCTAGTTCCTTTAGTGCCTTAGCATGATCTTTCTCGTGTTTGATCTTCTGCTTTTCAGCCTTGGCTCTGGTGATCTCAGCAGTCGATATTGTCTCATTTAATGTGTCAATCTCCTGCTTAAGAGCGTCGACCTTTGATTTCTGTGCTCGAAGCTTCTCACCACCGACCTGCATGATTTTGTCCTGAAGATCCTTGATCTCCTGCTCAACACTGGCTGTCTCGCTGTGCAGCTTTTCAATCTCCTTGTTGAGCTTGGCGATCTCTTTCTCCAAGGAAGCAATTCGGTTATCGTCCGTTTTGGAAGGTTGATGCTCTTTGCTGAGCTCCTTGATTCGTCGCTGAGCGTCGGCTAGATTTCTTGCTGAGCTCTCTACTTCCAGACCAATCTTCTGCATTTTGGTATCAAGCTTGGGAATTTGGTCGTTGAGATCTCTCAAAGTGGACTCAAGCTCACGCTGGCGGTTTTGGAACTTCTGGAAATCCTGCTCGAGTGCATCTCTATCGACTTCCAGTTTCGCCACCTGTTCCTTTGAAGTATCGGCAACTAGTTTCGAAGACATTAAGCCCTTCTTGACTGTATTACCACCACCGGACATCGTACCAGACTTGTCAATGAGCTGCCCATCAAGAGTCACTACGCGCCACCTCTTTGCTCCGTAGGCAATCCGGTTAGCCTGTGCAAGATCTGTCGCAACAAGAGTATTTTGAAGAGAATGATAGAAAGCTGGTCTGAATTTCTCGTCTTTTGCTTTGATCAGATCAAATAGCCTGGGAACATTCTCAGGAGTGTCAATGGGTGACATATCTCGACTTCCAAGTTTATCAAGGCACATGAAGTTTCCTCGTCCCAGATTAGTTTTTCGTAAATGTTCTATACACTGTTGTCCACCCTCAACTGTATCAGTGACAAAGTTATCGAGTGCGCCGCATGCAGTAGAAATCGCGATATCGTACTTTTGGTCAATGGTGCCAAGGTTTCCAAGGCGTCCGTGGAATCCATCAATACGACCAGATTCCTTCAGACGCATAAGACCAGTGAGTACATTTCCCTGGGTTTGCGTGTTTGACAGACTAGCACGCGCCTCATCTGCCTTCTGGCGTGCACCTGATAACTTGGAGCGAATCTCAGGTTCTCTTTGAGATAGCTTCTCTAGCTCGGACTGAACCTTATTTGCTTCTTTTTCAAGCTTGAATCGTTCTGACTTGCATTGCTCTAGTTCTGCGATCTTGGCTTCTCTGGTTTGTTCGATAGTGGCTACTTTGGCTTGCGTTTCCTCAAGGGCTACAGCACCAGCATTTGCTTTTTCATGGAGAATAGTGAGCTCACTCTCCGCTACAGCAATTGCTGACTGCTTTTGATTGATCTTCTCATTCCACGGCTCCAGAGATTTTTGCTTGGCCGCAATCTGGTCCGAAAATGCTTGCGTTTTCCCTGTCAAACTCTCTCTTATAGCGGCCAACTCCTGCTCCTCAGCCTTCCTACGTTTCTCCATTGCTGTAATCTCCTTGTTTGAATTCTCTATTTCAGCGGCGCAGTTCTCGATCGTTGACTGGGCTTCGACTGCAGCATTCTCAGATGAACTGATAGTCTTTTCTGATTTCTTTTGCTTTCCTGCCAGAAATTTCCTTTTCTCATCGAACTTAACATTCTCTTGATCAAATTTCGCCATTTCTTTGAGAATAGCCTGTGTCTCTTTTTCAAGAGCGTCGTACTCTTTCTGTCCCTTTTTGTATTGCTTGTCTAACTGCTTGATGACGTCTTCATTACCCTTGTGCTTCTCTAGCTCAGCATCGAGTTGCGATTGCATCTGGCCAATAGCCTCTTCTGTGACATTGAGATTGTCGCCACATTCATCGATATAGACCTGGTAAAGAGCGGATTGCTTCATGGTCAATTCATTCTCGTCCTTGATGTATGCGAGCGCCTTGTTCTTTTTCTCTTCCAGACTGTTCTTCTCCTTCTCGACATGTTGAACACGGCCGCTTTTCTCCACACAAATTTCATTTAGAGTCTCAACTTCAGCCGCGGATTCTTCTATAGGAGTCTTGTATTTTGAGGTACCGATAATATCTTCCAGGTATTCCAAGAGCCCATCGTCATGCTCATTTGCAGCCTTGGGTTTCATCTGTGCAATCGATTCCACCTCACCTTGAAGAATCAGGAATCTTTTATGGTCCAGGTCAATACCTTTATCCCGCAGATATGTTGTAACAACTGTAAAATTCGATTCTCTACCATTCATATAGTATTTACTCGAGTTGTTTTTGAAGGCTCGGCGTGAAATTACTAAATCTGAATTTGGGATGACTTCCGAAGTGCCGTTGGGCTTGATATATATCAGCATAGTTTTTGTAACAAGAGCATATGAACGCTATACCTGATCCATCACTTCCTGAAAGTGTACTGCTACTTCACAGTGATCCAAGTCCGGGAATGTTGCAGAGTTATGGATCAATGCAGAAATCTTGCCTTGTCTCATCTTGCTAGCACGGAAGCCGAAGACAAACAGAAGAGAGTCGATAACGTTTGATTTTCCGGATCCATTTGGTCCAACAACGGAGGAGAAAGAAGCATGGAAAGGACCAACTTCTTGACGACCGGCATAACTTTTGAAGTTTGTGAGTATGAGGTATGTGATAACCATTCTGGGTTTAGGGCCGGTGTTTTCAACAACGGGTATTGCAGCGGCCCTTGACTTCAGGACAATATCCATGGGTTTTTCTAACACAGTATCTAATGCGTTTATCGGTTTCACCGAGGTTTGGCTTTCAGCAGTTCGAGGACGGCTATTCAGAGTTAGCGTAATGTCGGCCAGAGGCGCACTTTGAATTTCTGACGGTTCGGGAGACATCGAAGGTTGTGGCGTCGGCAGAGGTGGTGGAAGGTCTGGTGTTGGTGAGGTCCGCGTGCCTCGTCGTACTGGTGCACTCTTTCTCTTCCGAGGAGAGGCTTTCTTTGAAGGAGACTCTGGCTCCTCGGGCTGAGCAGTTTGCTCAGGGTCAAAAATTTCTGACGGCTCAATGTCTTCAGTTTTGATTTTCCGGGTCCTTCCACCGCCAGTCCGAGGAGTCGCCAGCCCAGTTGTTGTTTTCCGTCTGGTTGCTGGCGCCTTTCGTGGGCTGCGTTTTGGTGCGGGCGCGAAGTCTTCCTCCTCACTCTCAACTTTAGACTGCATAAGCTCTTCCTCATCCTCAGACTCTACAACCATCTTTTTGCGACTCGCCGCTCTTCTTGATGGTCTCACAGGCGACTCCATTTTGTGTGCTCGACGCGTTTATCGCGAATGTGAAAACAGTATTTGATAGTCGATTTCGTTCGAGAAGTGGCTATTATTGATATTATTGGCTTTCTTCGAGATTTTGACGCGTTGAAAGAGTGCCGGAACCTCGAGTTTGGTATGTCGATTCTTCTTGAAGTGAAAACATTCATGGATGTTTGATGTTTGTTGATGTTGTTTCCTTATTAGGATTAGCGGGGTTATAAGGCTGAATGTGGATATTATAGCCTTGTCGCGAGGTGGCTTCCTCCGACATCGAATGGCCATTTAAATGTTCTAATCTATCCTAGACATTGATCATTTGTCGTTTTACAGTTATTCCCCTTGCTTGCTGTTCTTTGGCGGCAACCTTACAGCTCACAGGCTATCAACCCCAATAGCTACACAAGGTATTCCGAATTTCCTACGGTGCGACAACCATGTTCAGCTACCAGAATTTTGATGAAGTCTTTGATTTTGACCCAGACTGCTTTCATGACGAGGTAGCGACACAGTCAATTGAAAGGAACCGCAAGAGTTTGGAGGGGTTATTCATTGAGAGAGTCCTCAAACTTCTGGGAATCAAGAGACGTGAGTATTTCTCAATTATGCTTCAGAATTTCGCTAACTCTTTATAGCTACTAAATTCTACCCTGCGACGGATAATAATAAATTGCAAGAGCTGCATAAAGAGATCGTTCGCAGCAGCGGCCCAGACCACTATAAAATCTCAGTCCTCTATTACATCCTACTTGATTTTGATGCTCCAACTGGAAGGAGAGAATACTCCACTGCATTCGAGAAGGCCTCGTACTTACCAGAAAAGTATGTAATCTATATGAAGGGCCTATGGCACATAGATCGTCTGGAGTTTGAGGTACGTTGCTAACGTCGATTTGGCAATGCGTCACTAATGGCATTTAGGTTGCGCTGCAATACCTCACACATCCTTCCTTGATACCAACCTTCGCAGACGAGATCTTGGAGGTACTTGTCAGACAAGCAAAACATAATGACTTAACTCTGCCTCTCGCCTACTATCACACCGTACAACCAGCGCTCACTAGTTCTCAGGCGGTTGAGAGCCTGTTTTCGGCTATTTCGAGGACAAACGTCACTGAGGCTTTCTACTTTTCACGGGCTCAACAACCATATGCGCAGCGCCGTATGTTTGAAATGATGATTTCGCTCGTTTTGAAGAACTCTCCGAAGGATACTATTGCGGATCGCAGTGTTGAACTAGTTAACTTGCCATTCTCCGCCGAGGAAGAGGAGTGGTTTGAGGAATATTTGTTACATGGGCAAGGTCGGTCGATCAGAAATGCCAATGACACAGTCATGATGAGAAGAGTTGGGACAAGTAATTTCAACGGCTCTTTGGAACTCAAGCACAGAGGTGGTCGAGCTATCGACGGTTTAGACTGGACTAAGTTGTCTGAAGCCATTCAGGACGGAGTTGGGCCTCGACTAGCCTGATATTTTGTGCGGCGAGAATACTTTAGGCATAGCGACAGGCGTTAGGGAACTGTAAGAATTTATGTTAATGAATATACCCAACATTTCTTCGACTTGGCCGATAGTCTGTCACAACTTAGATATGATGATCCCGCCTTCCCCAATTCTGACTTTGCTTCCCGTATCTACAATATCGATACTCAACAGGCACGGCAAAATAAATCCCGTTCCTCAAAGATGCATCGCGATCAAAATACTCATCTTCACGAGCTTAGCCCCAGTACTTTGGCCCAGGCTGATTGTCCTATGCAGGTACATGGAGAAGCGACGCCCAAGCGAGACGCAGAAAGCTTGATATCTACCTTTGCATCGTCCCCTACTCTTTTTGCGCTGCAATGTTTTGTAGGGTTACATTTTCTTCTAAAGCGAAAGCGCCACGGTTGGCTCTGAATTTAGTAATTTAGTAATTTTTTGGGGGCAAAGGCAGCACCAATCATTGGACGCATGCTACATTTAATCTGCCGGCCTTGAGTTTTATGCTTTGAGATCACAAATTTTTGGCTCATTCCTTAGGCTGGGTTAAACAGCGTCGTCTGAGAAATTAGCTATTAGCTTAACAGCGAGTTACCGTGATGCGTCGAGCGTGGCGGGCAATCTGTGGAGTGGGTGGAAAAGTCATTGAGAACTAGTCCTTACAACAATGGGAGATTTTCAAGCTGATCCTCAATACTCATGACTCTTCCTCTCTAGAAGCAAAGCTTACCTCAACAAATGCTCAACTGAATTAAAAGTTCAAGATGCACAAAGTAGACTCAACAATGTGTTGCTGCTCTTGGCAAGAGCGCTCAAAAGCGAAATGTGATTCGAAAGAAGGGAGTAAGCCTAAACATAATTTAGATTATGTAGTATTCTGAACTATCTTTGTATGTAAATAGGCTCATCCGTAGATGTCCTTCCCGAACTCCAGATATATATGCCGCTGACCCAAGACCTTTTTGATGTGTTACATAGCCCACTCGCAACGCCAAAATAAATAATTTATTGTATAAGAACGTAATGTCGCCTTTCAAGATGCGTGCACTACGACTATATTTCCTGGTTCGTCTCTTCCGACCTACTCCAAAAGCACCTCCTTGTCTGTTCCCCAAAGTGTGTGAGCGAAGACATCCCCCTGCCGCATTCTTGCAGGATTCTTCTCTCCGTTAGTCTGACTAAGGTTTGCGTCAACAAAACTTGGTCTACCTGGCTTGAAGAAAGGTGATGGTGCGGTGGAGTCGAGCACCTCAAGGTTCGTTGCACTCTTACGAGCAGTATCCGCGGCTCGGTTGCTGGTATTGACGTGATTTTTCTAAGGCCACATGCATTCGTACATGAACATCCAATCTCCATACCAGCTCCTGAATCGCCCAATCAAGGTCGAGTATAGATCTCCAGGGCTCTTCCACTGCAAAGAGCTGATTCCTCGAGTCATGAGATGTCTTTTAAATGCAACGTTCATGGCGAATGAAGAGAATGAGCATCCGGTGAAATGCGCGCTTTTTGTTAGCACAAGGAAGTCGACAAGAGCTTGCTGGTCCCAGCTAAGATCTGTTAAGCGTTTGAGATCGTCGCCTTTCAACAAGTCCAGCTTAGTGGCAACCAGCATGCCGGTAACATTGGCAGCTTTGTCCGAGAATCTTTTGGCCTCATTTGAATCTCCGCATGCAAGATATGCATGCTTGAGTCCTTTCGGTTCTGCTTGTGCCAAATATCCGTTGCTCTGTTCATCGAAACTCGGCCAGAATCCGAGTGCATCTGATTCGGTTCTTAGATGAACTCCTAGATATGGTGCTTGGAGCTTTGGAGGTTGCGGTGTTACACCTGCAAACTTCTCCATCTCCCCGAGCGTAATCGCCGCAAGCTCCTGAATATCCTTTCTTATCCTCAAGATGTCGCCAAATGTGGTTGCGAGTTCCGGACCATCTCGATAGATAGGCCACTCAAAGAAAGTGGCCCATTTAAACCTTATAGATATTGGCTCCGCTGCTGTGGGTAGATGCTTGGAATTCTTTAACCAACCATAGAATTCGGGCCTAAACATATCCAGATGCCTATTCACACCGCGTCCATCACACCCATCCAAATCAACATTTAGATCTTTTGGATAAAACTCAGTTATGGTAAGCATTTTACCCGCATTCGGCACGTCATCCAAAGTTTCTCGTATGCGCATCTGAGGGCAGTTTGTTCCCAACGCTTGCTTAAAATGATCCTTGTCGAAAAAGTAATCGAAAGGATGGAATCCGCCAGTAAAAATATTTGCCAAATCCTGATCAGACCGCTGTTGTATTCTAGGCATGATAAGCTCGGATGCGCCTGCGTCGATTGCATATCGTATACAGGTCAAAATAAAGTTTCTTATGTTCCCAATTCCGCCAGAGTTATTATCGCACACAAACGCCAATCCTGGTTGAAATACTGTCTCGTTACAAAGTCGCTGCAGCGGCCAACCGACATATTCTCCATCAAAGCTATAATCATGCAGGTTGAAGATGTGTGCAGACCCTGATGAGGGTATCGTTGCTAGTGGGGAAACAGGCGCAGAAGGCTGAGCAGAAGCCGTAGATGGTACAGATAACGTAGATGTAGATGGAGTAGGCGTGGCAGATATAGAGGCAGGCTCCTGCGCCGGTGCAGGCGGAGCTTGAAGGCTTGTTGGAGCTGGATTAGGGTCTGGCTTGATCTCTGGCTGTACCGGAACGTCTTGATGTATACTGGGATCAGATTGTGGCGAAGAACGAAACGGATTCAGATTAATGAATGATTGATCGAAAAAGAACTGGTTGATGAGGAAGAGGTTGACTACGACGGCAGCAATTACCACGTATCGATATTTCCACCACTTGATGCGCCAGACACTAGAGACCATTTCCGAAAGCCCTTTGGCGGCCATGGTTCGTACATAAAAGAGAAGGAGAGTATAGAAACGCAGAGCCAAAGCTCGTGACGGGTTGGAAAGAGAAGAATAGAAGTGTGGTCAGGATTCGGCAATAGCAATATTCCAGCAAGATTGGTTTTGGTGTTGCGTGGTCGATGATAGTTTATCCCTTGGGCTGGACGGACCCCTGGACGGTCTTAGTTTCCGCCCCATTGGCCTAAATATGACCCAGCTTGATACTCGTACACATGAAGAATTGACCACTTAAATCACCTGTACCAGCGGAGCGGACTGGATAGTGGAGTACAAGCTGGGATTATACATAGTGAAGGAATACCCGTGAGGCATAGCCGGGTCACATAGCCCTACAGTGAGCACCAGATGATATTTATCCTTCCCGGCAAGCTGTTGTGCCAGAGACAGCGTATTTCGGCGAGTTAACCCCCCCCAAAAAAGGAAACAGCTGACGCTTCATTCTACCTCCGGATCATTGTCAGATTCCTGATCGAGGATTATCTCACCTTATGCCACTGCCCCGCAGAATACAGTACGGTAGCCAGAAGCCAGTGCCGTGGACCGTCCTCAAACAAACGGCAGAAAAGGGGTTGCCAAGCGCTGCATGGCCAATGGCATGGTACAAATTTCTAGGCACCGTCGATCCTACGCCGTCTTATCCATCTTACTTATGTCACAGTATTCCGCCCACCACTTCAATTTCATAAGAGCATCACCTGGAATAAGTTTTCGAGGATGGCAATTATTTTCTTTGTTGGTGTAGGCGATTACATGTTCCAGCACATGTTCCAGCACATGTTCCAGCACCTGTTCGGCTGAAACTCTTTGGCATTTCTTCACTTTTATGGCCGAACTCAACCAAGCAAAACCTTCTATGAGGTCTTGCTTCTCCTTTAGGAATTGTTGTTGGGTCTATGTCTAGCGATGTATAGAGATTTTCGTGAAAATCGATGAGTCTGACCAGTGTCGGGCCGCTACTACGAAGGGAGACTATGATGTTTGTACACCTCTAGTATTGGTATGTGTTTTGCCTCTCGACTGCAAGTTCATCAGTGCTCGACATTCCAGCATTTTTGCCGCTCAATGTGGTTATGGACTGCAAGAAGATCAATGTAGCATTCATCATCAGGCAGAAGGGTAGGTGGGTATGGCGGGAGGTTGCAGCCAATATGGTCACGAGAAAATCACCTGCAAAGTTGCTTTTGTTTTGCTCTTACGTGTATCGCTCTTGAAGAGTAATCTTGTCAATATCTTTAACCTAATTCATTAGAAAGGAATTGTTTTTTCCTGGTTTGCGTTCGTAAGCCGGTATGAAATATTTCAAATCTAGTTGCCTTCTAAGTGGGAGATATCATAGTGCGCCTAGCAATATACCCAGTGCCAACGATGCTCCGCCTCAAGCCATTCCTGCGACTGATCACGCCGAAAACGCCTTTTATCAATATTTTCCGGGTGAAAGCCGATAGCTTGCATCGAGAACACGAGTCTGGGTCACGATTCCTAAGTTATGGGGCAGATCGTGCTTGTTGCGAGATTCTTTGGTGGTTGTTACTGGGTCAAATAGAGTTAAGGCTTCAACGGTTGAGCGATTTTGTGGCACGTAGTACAACATTCTACTGCTAAGGGAAATCTCTCTTACGAAGGCTATGCATCACGAAATTTGTATAAGAACTACTTGAACTACTTTCTTTCTATTCAATAATAGACAAAAGTAACGATCTTGACAAGATGGTTCCTCTCGCTTTCTTCATTCTAGCCCTTGCCTCCTCGGCAATCTCTCTCTCGCTCCCCCCGCTCCGGGGAAAGCATCTCGTGGGGACGGTAGCCTTTGAAGTCATAGACTACAGCCGCACCGATCCCTATGCTCCGACTCCTCGACCTCGAGACCTCATGGTCTCAGCATTCTACCCCATCAAACACAAGCGCCGCTATCCACTTGCAAAACCATACGCTCCGGCCTACGCATCTTTCCTCGACGCCACCGTTGGTCTCCAACCCGGCACCGCCGCCACTGTAGTCACGCAAGCGTACGAAGGCGCCTACCTCCACGCCACCAGCGGAAAAGTCCCACCGGTCCTCTTCTTTTCGCCTGGGTATGGCATGTCGAGGCAAGACTACGCGGCCGCGCTGTCGAACCTTGCCAGCCACGGCTATCTTGTACTCGGCATCGATCACCCCTACGATACCACATTCATCGCCTACCCAGACGGCCATAACGTGACGGGTATCAACCTCCTCACCAGCCCCGAGACCATCATTCTCGCCACAGACACCCGGGTGAAAGACGTGCAATCGGTGCTCACCCTCCTATCAACCAACAAGACCATCGCCAAAAACATCCCCGGGCTGCACGGCCCGCTCAAGAACCCTCACGTCGGGGTATTCGGGCATTCGTTAGGCGGCGCGACCGCCGCCACCGCCCTCTTCACCTCCCCCCGTTTCCGCTGCGGCGTGAACCTGGACGGGACGATCTTGGGGCCCGTGGTGGAGGCCGGGTTCTCGCAGCCCTTCATGTTCGCCGGTACGCCGTCGCATAACCTGACGTCCGACGGGTCGTGGACAACGCTCTACTCCAAGCTACGCGGCTTCAAGCTCGCCGTCACGGTCTCTGGGGCTGAGCATTCCACATATAGCGACCAGGCATTCCTGTACGATGAGCTGCGGAAGGTTGGCGCGATACCCGACCTGGGAGACCTGTTTGGGACGATCGGTGGAGCGAGGATGCTAGAAATTGAGGATGCCTATTTAACAGCTTTCTTTGATCGGTTCTTGAGAGGCGACAAAGGCCCGCTGTTGAATGGGCCGAGTAGGCAGTTTCCGGAAGTGTTGTTTTCGTGACGAGGGGGAAGCGTGTGTAAGTGTGAGTTTCTGGTTAAATATATATTTAGATTCTATGTCAATGTGTAATTGCCTCGAGGTCAACGACGTTAGTTCTCCACGCTCGCGCAGTTTCATGGTAACTAATTATCGATATGAGGAGTAAGAAGGAGTAGCGGCCTTCATAACAATCTTACATTTCATACTCGTAAAGAAGTCTATCCTATTCTCCGTAAACATACAAGCGTAATTCATTGCTGAACCGATCTATAAAGATTTGTGACACCGAGTCTTAATGCATCACGCTCGAAAACCGCAAAACAATGCATCAATCACAAAAATGCTCGCTAAACGCCATGGCGCAAATGCATATAAACTGCCAACCCCATTTCCAGTCTCAATGAGCACGGCTACCCGTCTCAGCAGCTGCATTGTTACTTCCGTTAGCATATGCCCAATTTGCTTTATGTGAAGCGCGCGTACAGTGACCAACAGAAGAACATCTTTCCTCACCTGCGTGTTCATGGGATGTATCGGCAGCACACAGCTCGAGTTCGGAGGTCGCTTCATCTTTGTCACCATCGACACTGGCGTCAGCACAGTCCTCACCAACTGCTGTCCCATTTTCGTAGACAAGAGTCTTATCGTGCTCGCCACCATGGACAGTTGAATCGTCCCTATGATTGTGGTCACCTCCCACACAAGGAGTATGGTACTTCTCCTCCCACATCTTCCTTAACACCTCATACAGAAACTTAAACTGCTCGAAAGATTGAACCATGGTCCGTCGTTGTTGGCGTAATTGATCGACGGTCTCATAAACTGGATCTCCGTCGCCTTTCCATCCTTCCCAAGCACCGCCATGCAGTTCGCCTACTAGGAACTCTAACGCAACGAATGTCCCTGTCCGACCTACACCGGCACTACAATGCACAATTCTTGCATTCTCCTGCCTTCCATTCTTCTGTCGAGAAAGTTCCATCAGTGAAATAATACTAGCAACATTATTCTCATCCAAAGCGCCGAAGTCTGGCCATGACGGATATAGAAAATGCCAGATTGGCTTCTCTTCCTCATCTTCATCTAGGACGCTCATGGCTAGTTGGCGGATCTCGACAGCACTTCCTGGAACAGGTGGCTCTTTAGAGACAAACCGGACTTCGGCATGAAAATCGTCTCCAAGAATGCCTGTCTCGTTGATAACAAGCGGTTCGGAGTCTTCGTCCAACGGGAAGTAGGGGTACACCTTCTCAACCGTACCACCGTATGGGCCTGCAGCCCGCATTGCACTCAGCTGAATGATCACTGCCGGAGTAGAACTGTAAGGTTCGGCTAATTCGTGCCAGAGCATATGATAGGTATGGTCAACAGTCTCTTTCTTCGGACCTTGCATGCAGATATACTTGTCCTGTATGCCTTTTTTCACCTCGCTCTGTTTCGCAGCGGTGGAGACTAGATTGATCGGGGAAGCATTGATATAGTTGTTAACACCTTCAGGGACCTGGAGAAGAATGCGATTGTTGGCCCATGGGTGGATATTGACATACCGGTCCAGGACAGGATCTGGATCCAACCGCGCCCACTCATTGTTGAGAGAAGGATCATCATTCTTCGTTTGCAAACGCTCATTCTCAAGTGCTACAATTTGTGCAAATTTTTGATCCATTTCTAGCATGTAACATTAGTGCTTAGCGAGAGAACCTGGTTCAAACAGACTTACCTTCTTGCGTGAGCTGCAAGAAATGAGGCATGCTAGGTACTTTGTCCTCAGCAGAATTAGAAGCACCAAGAGGAGCAGCCGTGGTTGTAGGAGCCGTAGCTTCAATATCTGGTTTGCCCAGGCATCCTCCATCGACCTGTGGCAATATATTACGGCCACGAGTAGTCTGATTTGGGACTCCAGCGGGAGACTCAGACCTGCTGAAAGTGGAGTGATTGCGCTTCATCTTCTCGAGCCAAGCGGGTGATCTACCTCGGACCTTTGGGACGTCTAGATTTGATACCTGTGCTGGGGAGGGAGAAGCGTGTCGCCTGCGAAGGGCGCCGCGTAGTTTCTCCAGGATGGGAAGCTCGCAATGTGAGCGAGCGGGAGGGAACGGTCAACCAAATTTATAAATTGGAGCGGTCACAGGACGACTTTTTTTGGGAACGGTATAGGAAATGCAGAAAAGCGCGGAAATAATAATAGCAATTTTCCCTGCGAGTCGGCACGACGAATAGCTATATCTCAAGGAGAAACCTTGAGCCCAGCGAAACAATATATATTTCGGACTTTGCTAAAGGAAAGTGTGGCTTTCTTCTAGAAGTGCTGCAAGGCTACGAGGTTGATGCTCGGCAAAGGTCTGGAATCAAATTTTAGTCTTGTGCAGATTTTGATGTGCATCCGAGGGTTGAATACCTGGTCGGAAAGTTGGCGAAACGAATGATGTTCACGTAGGTAGCAAAGGGAAAGCGAAGAAAGCAGCTGTTGTATTTGTAGAGATGAGATGGAATCAGGAGAAATGAAAATGGAGATATATCTAGGGGGGGAAGATGAGGCTGACGAAAGGAGGTGAAAAGGTGAAAAATTGGAAGGGGGGGGAAGGGGCAAGTGACGTCCAAGCGAATCTATTGAGTCTATTAAAAGCTGTGGCGTGTAACTGTGGCACTAGAGAGGGCAAATCAAACCTGCGAGGATGTCTCATATTGTCAGCAGAAGGTCGTAATGGTAGAAGACATCTTGTTGAAGAAATTGGTTTTTCAAGCACAGATCCAATAAGTCTGAGTAAGAGAGGCCAGCCACCTAAATCGCGGGAGCTGCAGGTACAACGTGGACTATACCGATTGAAAAGGAATTTAGAGTGGCCTGGAATGCCTGCTTAGTAATACACAATAGTCGCTGGGTTGACCAATCATGTGACCAAATCATGCACTCACTGACTTGGAGATGAAGAGTGGATAGCAGCACCCTTGGTCAATTTTGTCTTGACTACACACCCATCCAAACGCCTATTACCACATCCACAGGTATATCTCAGAGACATGATAATCCGGACTTGACCATCATGTGGCAACGCTTGCTAATTGAGGTAAGCAATTCTTCTACCCATTTCAGATCCAGCATGCTAACTGTTTCACAGGCGTGGTTAGTCAAACGGGTGCGTTGCCACTCCTCCTTAACACTGTGCAGTCTGCAAATTCTTACCGTGCATCCAGCTTCTTGCTTCGCCGACCTTCCATCACGTTGTGCGCAGAGTCCATAAGAGAGTACACGAACTGAAGCACGGCAAAGACCCAGCTGAAATGGGAGGCACAAATATCGACACTCCAGGCGGTTCGGATTCGAGCCGGTTCTTAAAATACTATATGGAAGAACTAAAGAATCAATTTCGAGGAGAGCCTCGTAAATGATAGGCCCTTACCCATAACGAGCGAAACGCATTGTTAGCGGAGTCTTACGGTATTTATACCGATCGGTTTGCATTTGAAGCATACGGGGCGGCGCTCCGGCGTTAGGATAGCGGAAGGCAGATGTTGGAGTTGAGTCTGCACAATGGAACTCTTCCCTCTACAAAGCATATAATTTTGCCTCTGTACAGGATATGTAAGAAGCTTGGGCTTTCCCTAGGTCCATTGGGTCTCCTTTCGAGGAATGAACACTATTTATAAGTATATTTTTTCAATTCTATCCTCAGCTCTGAGATTTCTGGGCAACTACCATGGAAAGCATGGTATATCGAGATGGTGGACCTTATACGGATTATAAATTGGGCTTCTTTGACGTGCTAAGTGTCATTTGGCTCTCATTCAATCCGGAGATTATCATCTTGATCACGCTTTAACCATATCAACGTCGCGTCACCATACGTTGCTTCTTCCGGTCTCAAGCGTGTACATCTATAGGTATTTTTATCGTCTCTCTTAGTATAGGAGCCTGTAACAAATCTCTTCTCTACGAATGTTTAACCACATGGTTCGCAGCTCTTGGGGCTGGCTCTACTTTCATGGTTTAAGAAATACGTAAACTCTCTTTTAGTCGTGCCACAACCTTCTCTCTTCTAGGTTTGCCCTTCGACTTCTCAAGCTTTCGTAGCTAGAACTACCAAGAATACTGTAGAACCTTAACCCCTCTCAGCATCTCCAACAGAATATCTTTCGGAACCGTATCTCCCGTCCTCAGCAAAGATGGCTATCAAGAGCTCAAATCTATCCTAAGATGACATCATAAGCAGCTACTCTCCTCATCTTTTTTCTTACAAAAGTATAAGCATGTGTGTTACTGATCTGCCTTATCTATGTCCAGCCGAGGAGGGTAATTCTAGGCATGATCCCAGGGAAAAAATGCCCGTTTACAGGCAAGAAAACGAAAGAATATAGCTTTCTCAATCTGCTTAACTCAGCTCTCCGCCCCCCAAATTACCGTCTCAGACAGGCCCTACGTCACGGAAACACGCAATCCCGTTGATTCCACCTGTCCCTGGGAAAGCCGAAGATCCCAAGAGAGGCCCTCCTTCAGCCGCAGAAGCCTGAGCTCGCAGGCTCGTTCCTTCAACAAAAACTTGCGAGACACCATAAGAGTTTCCAAGGGGGCCAGCAAGCTTCTTCGTAGCCAACAAACCTGTCTCCGGGAAGCCTTCTCTGTCCAGATGTTGGCGGGCAGCACAACACCGCCGTATTAAAACGGAGCGAGCGGCCACCGTCACTTCTAGGGGGCGTTACCCTATGGATATCAAATCTGTCTCGCGCCAAGCACATGCTCTTCAGCGCCAACCGGCTTCCCGGGAACGATCTGGCTATCCCGAGTTCATGCCAGATCCTCGAGTTCATCCGAGGATCTGGAACCATCTCGACTCAACCATGCTGCTTCCAGTTCCCGACAGCAACAGCTATTGCGTCAGTTGTCGAGATGATTATCGGTACTTGGGAAATTTTTGGTAATGACGCACGGGTTTTTGTGACTGGTGGGTGTATTCGGGTTTATTCTTTGTGTGGGGGAAGGTGGTTAATTATAACGTTAAAGTGTCTTTAAAGGCTTTACATCCTTGTAGATCAAGGTATAGTGGCTGTTATGACTAGGTGAACAGAGATGCAAGCAAGAGCATCAAAGTGATACTTGAATTTGTTCGTAACAAGGAAATTTATATTTTTTGGGAGACCCTCACATTAAGGTCGGAAAAGCACCTGATCTGTATAATCCATAGCGCGAATTAAGGAGAGAGGAGAGTAGTGAAAGTATTAGTCCAATAGATCTTATTGTTTTATGCTTTCTTGCTTATCTTGCCTTCTGCATTGTTGTCCTTGGCTTTTCGTCTCGCCACCTCGTTACCATCATTAGAATAGATACATGGAGGTCTCATTACTGAACGGCCGTAAAGAAACATCGAGTACCACCATCTCGAAGTGCTGCTGTCGCGCAATACTCGCGATAGCGTGGATGATATTGTGGACTTGGGTAATGCTCTAATTATAAGCGGTACCCTGATTCCGAGAAGCGCTATCCTGAGAATCGCCATAAGCGTGAAGCCTGTCTGAGTTTAAGAAATACTCTGAATACTCGATCCGAAATCAAAACATGGATTGCCTCCACCGCAATACGAAGACGCGTAAACGGCGTAGTTCGCTTCTTTAAAATACCGAAGCTAGACTCTTTCTCTTTCTTGTTCAGAAGTAGGAAAAAGAGCCAAAATTGTGTGGAGAGTGTTTACTGCAGCGGCCTAAAAGCCGTCGTGCCAAAAGATATCCAACCTGAAAGCCGGAAGTGAACCATCTTGATATCTGTCGTGAGATCCCAATGGTCATTTCTATGGCATGCCTCCCACTCCGACTTCCGTAAACGCCGAATTCTATGAAATAAAGCAAATGACGCCAAAGTATAGGGTATCTTTACTATAGATGATAGTCCGATAGTCCGAGAATGCAAGACAGTCGAAAACAACGCCTTTTCAGCCTGCGTTTTTACTGTGATGAGCTGGGGGTCTCCCATTCTCCCATGTCAATAAACGTTGCCCAGCTCTCGCCATTCGGTCCAGGTGTTCCGTTTCCGGATAATCCGCCCGAGGCCGGATCAAAGAAGCCTTGATTAGCATCGTGAGCAATCTCTTCGCTCTGTACCTCAGGCAATGTGTTGAGAATGGCTGATGGTGCAAGTGTGGAATTCATACCCCCGAAGTCAGGGTAAGATTGGTGCTTATTTACCTCAAATGTTGAGGGTAACTGGCTCCCAAAGTCGTATATTTGACTCGAATCCGCTCCTACCATCATCATGGCTGTCAAAGGATCGTTCGAGTCGAGAGTTGATCCCAGAAGTTGTTGGGCCTCTGGTGGCAAGGCAACACTCAATGTAGAATACTGGTTTCCCATTGAGAAATTGCTGTCTGGATTATAGGTGGGAAATGACATATTTGGAGGTTGTTGCTGATGCTGGCCAAGATTGCTAAACGAGCCTCGTGGAAACGAAGGCCTTTGTCTTTCGTTTGTGGCCGAAGTAGGCGTCTCACTATTATCAAGGGAAGAAATTTGAGCAGCCGAGGGTGTCGAGAAACGTCGTTCAGTGCTTAGCGGGCTCCGGGTGTTGCTGTACTCCTGAGGAACGGCAATAGATGCAGAGCGCTGGTGTGTATTCTGGAAGTTCTGCTGTTGCGATCTTGAAGGGTATGGTGCCTGCCGATAAGTGGTCGGGCTGTTGGGTCGAATTTGTGGCTGCATGATTTGCGGTTGTTGGCCCTGCTGGTGGGCTAGCATCGGAGATGGAAACATCGACGAGAACGTTTGACCTGGGTTTGGGAATTGCTGTCCACATGAGTTTGCAAGCGCACTCCTCATCGCCACATGTGTAGTCAAATAATCATTCAATCGCCTATTGAAGTCGGCATTATTAGTCGTCAGGTGGGCCGCGAGCCGCCGGTATTGCAGTGGTAAATCCTCCTCCTCCTCTTCATACATTTCCTCGTTGATAACATCTTGCTCTGTCACTCGTAGCGACCGTCCGGTTCGTTTCTTGTGTATTTCCGAAGCTCTCCGAGCCGACTCGACTCGAGCCTCTAAACTCCTGTCACTTCTTCTGGAAGCTGCAATATATGCACGCTCCTGGTTCTCCTCGTGCGTTCGCTCGGTCTAGTGTGATCAGCCAAGCTCTCGGCGACATAAAGGGAAGTCCATACCTTTACTGCTTTGGCGGGTGGCATTGTTCTCAACGGGGGCATTACTCAGCGTTCAGAGAACAGAGCACTAGCCGGAATTGATGGTCACCGGCTTTGAGGTGTTGTTGTGCTCGTTTGTTGTTTAGTGATGGTGGTTATTTGCGGGGTAGCTTCGACTCGGAGGGTACAGGCACAGTAGACCGTGAATGTGGGATCTGAGGGTTTAAAGCGCAAAGTGGGAGCGGTGCAAGATCAAGTCCGCTGGGTCAACAAGGAGAGAGGATTCTCCTTGGGGAAAGTGTGCAGATCCAAGAAATCTCTGAACAGAGTTCTGTAGCAGAAAAACGCGATCCAGAGAACCCAATATTCCAAGTGATTATGCTAGTAATCGCGATGAACAGCACCAGAAAACATGGGGTGGTGATCGGGACCGGCACAAGCGAGGTTGGGGGATGTGGGCTGAACGCCGCAAAGTATATCCAGCCAGGTACAAAGAATTAAATTTGATCGAAGAGTAAGTAATTGCTCTCAATAAGTAATCCGATAAAAGCTAAGGTTTCAAGAGAAAAAGAAAAGAAAAAGAAAACAGTTGTGGCTGCCAGAGAAATTTGATGTCTCAACAGTCTCAAATGTCTCAGGGTAAATGAAAGATAAAAGTCGATAGGTCTTCCATCAGGAATTTACATCGGTTTTGACGTGTGCGGGCTTTTCCCATTTCCTCCTCCTTCCGGCTCTCCTTCTCCATCTTTTTAACTGCCTCTCTCTAACCCTTTCTTTTTTTTTGGCTTCTGGGGAGGGCTGGCTCTACTGGTGCCGCTCTCTTTCTGCATACCGCAAGGCAGGTATGCGCATTCAGAAGACCCCGCGAATTCCATCATAAACTCTAAACGAGCGTCCAGGGAATCCAGGAAATGAGGCCGCACCCAGTAGCACAGAGGAAAGGGTAGATTGGTGATAGGCTACAGAATCCTGTAGGCTAGGTGTGAATAGGACAAGCACCAGATTCAATTGTCCTTCTTCCAATCATTAAGCCTTAAGGCAAGACACTTTCCTCCAACTACTGGTAGAATAGCCGTAGGCGTACGGAATCGGGAACAAGACCGTTTGGCCATCGCTTGACTCTTGGCCAGTTTATTCCAATTAAATTCGGTTTCTGCACGCACCACATTAGCAGCAGTAGTACCTTGTGCGCTCCACTGCTTCGGAATATTGGTAAGTAGAGTAACACTTAGACACTACAGGTTCAGATGAGCCTGGCTCTCTCGATGCAGAATTTGCCCCCCTCCATCTTTCCACCCTGAACCTTAGCCCAACTCTGTTTCCAACCTTATAGACACTGATCGGCCGTGCCAGCTGCAGATCTGATCCTAGCGTGGCAATTCACGATTGCCGAGTCCAAGAAGCATCATATCCCTGGCTGTGCTGATGCCACCGAACGACAATCTGTTGGCCCCAGCCCTGGCCCGGCCCAGCAGTGCAAAAGCAAAAGCAAAAGCAAAAATTAATCACAGACAACCACTGTATTTGGAGACAACCTTCCGACGCTGGCCAGGGTACTGATCTCCCCATGGTTCGTTCTTGCTTCACGCCTTAGGAGAAAGCTTCCTTTGGCTCACCAGCACAGGCCAAATTTAAGCAGGTAATGGTGCCAACGAGCTGGTCAGCGAATGAAAAGTTCCCAGAGTACGAGTTAATTTACTCTTAAGGTAACCCTCAGCGTATAGGAGACGTTCGTCCTTGCTTTCTCTCTATGCTGTCTCCGGGCATAGTTTCCAGAGATGCCAACGTCGAGCTATTTACCAACAAGAAACTCAAAGTTTCTCTCACTGCGCTATTAACGGCCAATGATGTGACTGGCGTGAAGTTTGCTGCAGTGCTGCAGGACCTTTCCCGGGAGCGATCAGCCACATAGCGCGGGCTATCTTGTCAGCGCCCCTTTTCTGTCACGAAAACACATGATTCATATTTGGGCCAGTGGTTCTGCCGGGTTGTCCTGCAGCCTTTTAGTGGTAGTAATTCGAGGTAAAGGGTACTGTATTCCGCTTTTGTTTGTGTTGTTTTGTGCAACGCACGGCAACATTGTGATGCGGACGGGCCCCAACCGCGTTCAAACCTACTTTTTGTCATTTGTGAGGAGCTCTTGCTCCGCTCTCAGTGACGCAATGATTTGTCATAAAACCCCACATCTGAAAACATGGGATTCTTGATTCCACCTTAACATGGCATTCTCAATTCCCCATACCGCGCCAATCCCTACCTAAAACATAACCGCTGTTGCTTCTCCTAGTCTTTTCACCGGAATTCGCGATCGTCGTGACTACTTCAACTAGGTTTCTTACTGGTAGGATGCGGCGACGCAGTGCCGTTTCCATGCACGTTTCAATATCATGATACAAAAGAACATACTAAAAGCAATTACCGACGACTAGATGATAACTCAAACACGCAACGAGAGTCACCGAGGCTTTTCATCATCAATTGTTTGTAAAATTATTATCATACAATAAACAAGTATGTTTCAAATCTTGTTTCACCGTTCGCAAAATGAGCATACGTCACGTGTCAACTTACACAGTTGGGCATTTGTTCGACCAAAGAAGCACCTTCAACGCTACGAATCCTTCAAACTCTCTGATTTCCATTAGCACTATAAGTACTCTGAATACTATATGCATTATATGCCCCAAATTTTCTCAAACCAGAACGTTTACACCAATCTCTATGCGTCGTAGCCATAGTATTGCTAAGCTGTATCTTAACCCCAGCGCATGAAAGCAACATCGGGCCCCCAGCCATGAGCGTTGGGGAGGTTAAATTAGTATACAACCCTCGCTGAAGCTCTCCACGCCATAACACCCCTCAAGCGAGGTAAATGGATTCGTTTTGCGAGCGGATCAGCATTAGTATTCGCCAGGACAAAACTACACGGGCACATCCTCCCAAGACATTCCGAAGGGCTATATTCGTAATACAATAGGGCCAAATCTTGCATTCACACCTTTGGGCTCTGTTGTGGGTGTCGTTCATGTTAAATTTTGTTTAGTGGCACAATGTCATCTACGAAAGAGGTCGCATTGGAAATTTTAGGAAAGATAAAGCTATCGGCATTAAACACATACTTCAAGCGTTGCCCAATCTGTGTGTAGATAATAGAGCGCTGATTCAAACCGTATATCTCTTCAGTATTAATTTACAGCGCAAATGATCTTACGGAAAATCGATATGAAATATATCTACTGAATCGGATGCAAAGGGAAACTCGCAATGTTGGCTTGTGACTTCTCTTTATCATTCCGCAGCCATGTTCTCTAGTATTTTTCACGGCAAGATTTTCCAGCGCGCTTATCCCTTTTTCATATGGAGCCTATCCACCGAGCAGCTAGTTGCGGTTTTGGATACGTACTAACACATGTTGGGAGCTCAGATACAAGCATGAAGTTATGGTATATATTGCCATCACTCAAGCACGCCTCAGAAACTATAGAGCTGGCTAAATGACCGTGCCAAAGCTGCGCTCTCTGCCAGTGCATGTTTCTCTGCTCTCTTTGGCAAAGATGTCCTTGCTATAACCCATACTACCTCGCCTTCCACCTCACCTTCCCAATCCACCCAGCAAAGCTCCTCACATCTTCCCTGTCAAGCAACCTCTCAACAGTGAAGTATTCCCTCGCCAACTCTTCATTCGTCGCAACCTTATGCACAAAACCTAAATTTTATCAGCTAGCCCGTTCTTGAGAACCAACAGAGAAATGCATAAAGCTTACTATGACAAGCTCTACATATCCACGCCGCATCCATTAAATGATCTTCGGTATGCCATCCCCTCTTCAACACCTTGGCATGTACCTCCCTCGGGATGAGGTGGTGATACGTAAGAGGTACCCAGCTACGTTCACAGATCTCGCATTCCGTCGCCAGCTCCCTGTCCGACGAATCAGCGTTGTATTTAACATCCTTTTATGAAGGAGAGAGCTTGGAAACTCGTTTTCAAGTACCGCGGCCGCGAGACAAACGAGACGCTTCGAAGCCCAGGCGTGCTGTTAGGCTCATCGCTTCTTTTGAAGGACATGATGATTTACAGCTAAAGAATCTTACCTCGTGACGCTCGCTGGTGGCGGCGCGTCGGTAACTTTACTCACATACTCCGTCAACACAGGAGTCAAAAACTCAGTTAGAGTCTTCAGAGGCGGGAGGAGGTTATATGTAGTCAGGGACTCCTCAATGCTCGGCGGTAGGGAATTGAGTATAGAATGCGCCTTGTCCTTCGGGAAGTCTTCCGAATACTGAGATTGCAGAGATGTAGAATTATACCATGCCGAATATGTCAGCGTACGCAGTGTCTCAGGCAGACTGGTGAATATCTCGGATGCTATGTACTTTTGTGTTACGTTAGGGAGCCCTGGATTGTTTGTTGGGGAAGGGGACTTACATCTATGAATTCGGCTAGTTCCTCGATGTCGTTTGGCGCTTCCTTGACCTCGACTGGTTTTGTGGCGCTCGTGCTTCGTTCAGCAGCGTTGTGTGATATACGATTTTTGCGAACCTTGGTCAGCGATGGTTTCTCGACCGATTTTTGGATTAGAGGTGTAGCAAGGCAGTCTCTAAAAGTATCGAAGTTGGGGCTTTCATTCCCATTCATGATATCTACTGAATATCGAGGTTTTAGCTATTGTGCTGGATCTGGAGCAGAAAATACAGGACAGAGTCAAGCGTGAAAATGAATGCTGGGTCATAGGTATATATATGTGTGGACTTGTATGTGGTGAAGTGTCGTGTCCGACGTGAGTCTATCGGTCCATCCCGTCGGGTCTTACGGTAATGAATCATTTGCATGCCAAGGAGCGCCACTATACTGCCCCTCCCCCGCATGAGGCCACATACCCTCGTAGACATACATCACAACATTGTTATTACTTGTAACAAGGTTCTGTGCGCCCTTCTACTTTTTTGCTCAAGGCTGATCTGAAATATATCATCAGCTCCATCCCGGAGCCTATCTCTTTATACGATAGAGGAGATCACAATGGAGATCTCCAAAAGACAAGTCCACCAACACTTCGCTTCATCTAACTCGCACAAGACAAGCATCGCTTTCGACCTCTACGGCACGCTGCTTTCCACCGAAAGCATCGCCAAAGAGTTAGCCTCTCATTTCGGCAATGAAAAGGCCAAGTCTATAGCCGCGCTTTGGAGACGATTTCAGTTGGAGTATACTTGGAGGCTGAATAGCATGTGTAAGTTTAAATGGCCTATATAGTGTTGCTCATATCACCCCTGACCAAGGCATAGCGCTCTATAAGCCGTTCTCAGATGTGACGAAGGCTTCGCTGCTTCATGCACTTGCCGAGTCTTCAGAGACCCTAAATGAAGAGGAAATCGGGAGCCTCATGAAAGCTTACGACTCTCTTGAGGCGTTTCCTGAAGTTGGGTCAGCCCTGCAGGCTTTGTCGTCTTGGAGTGAGGCGGATGCCTACGTTTTCTCCAACGGAACTGAAAAAATGGTCAAGTCATCCATCGAGGAGAGCCCGTCCTTAAGCCCTTTCCAGGAAGTCTTCTCTAAGCTTATCACTGTAGAAGACGTCGAGGCATACAAACCTGACAAGAGGGTGTATCAACATCTCGCAAAAAAGGTAGGGAAAGCGGATGATCTGGAGAGTATATGGCTTGTATCGGCCAATCCATTCGATGTTGTTGGAGCGAGAGCTGCGGGAATTCAAGGTGAGTGTCTTTATAATCAGATACATTGCCATTGAAGGCTCGATAAATTTCGTGTGTCATACGGCGCCAAAGTTTTCATCGAAATGTGGGACTAATGATTTATTATGAGCAGCGGCATGGATAGATAGGGCAGGAGGACATTCTGGTGCAGGAGGATGGACTGATAAATTAGGAGATTTGGCGAGTGGTGGGCCAACAATCATTGCCAAAGGAGTAGATGAAGCTGTGAGCTCCATCAAAGAATGGACAAGCAAGAACCGTAATGAATAGTCTTGGATGAGGCTCTCCCAACCGTTGCCTTTTGGCTACGTGTAAAATATATTCTCGACTGTAGGACAATGTATTATACCCGTCATTTTCCCGAGAAGCCATCATTCAGCCCGCTGGAATCTATCAAAAAGTCCTTTAGCTCACCATTAAACCCGGTTAGAACTAGCTATGTCTCGCTTAAAGATAAGGGGGGGGGGCTTTTAACCCTGAACCACCACCACAATTAGTCGGCAAACGCCATAAGCACAGGCACAAATGATATGTGTCATATCTTGCAGGAAGCCAAATTTTTTCACAGCTTCGAAGTATTATCATGCATTCTGGACACAATTCGTTACCAACCAGTTCTAATTCTAGTGACCTGGTCTTAAGCTGAGCAACACTTGGAAAATTCGCTTCGTGCCGCCCAATCGGAGCCGAAGTGGCTGTTGCCACAACACGGCGAGACTCTTTGGAACGCGGCACGATGTTACACAGTTCTTTTGATCAGATATAGCCCATTTAAGACTTTTACTTGGGAGAAGATCAGGAAAGAAAATGTTAAAAATCCAAAATGACCATGAGATATGAAAACATTATTTGGGACTTCTTCTGGAAGGCATAGCCCGAATATTTAGTTTCCCTCGAATATGTATGTGGGAGGGAAAAGGCAATTGATATCAATTCCAGCAAATTTTGATTCCGTATTCTCCATATATTTATCAGCCCATATCAATCTCATTCCCATGTCACCAGATCGGAAAGAGGCTTGATAAATAGTATTCAGCTCATGCATGATCTTTTACTAGAGCCTCAATCATACGATGCTCCCGCCTATAGGCTTGGTGTTCGAAGAGCCTCGCGCCACTGCTTCAACCATGCGAAGAAAGCCCTCCCAGAAGGACAGAATGGTATTTGTAGCAACATTTGCCCAATATCCACCGTGTTAGAAATTTACTTCTGCTGAGGCTTGAAACCTAAAGTCTTGACCACTTAACCTGGGCCTGCAGTTAGAGATAGATATCATGGGGATCCGAACGTATATGAAAGAGCGCAAGGTCAGTGACATGGAAGATAATCATCTCGTAATTAACCTTCCACAGCGAAAGAAGCTGGAAAAGCAGTTTGCGGCATTCCAGGCAATGCAGCCGCAGCCATCATACGAGCCAAGTCACCGCCCTTATGCCAGGTCACCATCCCCCGTCTCATACAAAGCCCCGAGGCGACGGGGTCGAGCTCCCTCCGTCTCGAGCGTGGAGAGTGTGGAGACCATCGATGATAGACCAACTCGTATCCAAAGCAGCACAAATGCTACTACTGCTTCGGCCACGAGTAACGAAAATGGTAATGGCGGAGGCTGGAATCCGCTTGCGGTGCTGGGCGGCACAGCTGTAGCGCTCTGGCTGGGGCCGACAGCATTGGCCTACACAGCAGCGACGGCGGTTGGCCTAGGAGTGGCCAGCGTCGTCGGTGAAGTTGCGAAGGAGAACAGTAGGAACAAGACCGCGGACAGCATGCATAACCGAGCTATCGAATACCAGTATGCGGAGCGGACCCAGCAGCGGTATCTCGACTATCATCATGGCGGAAATAGTTCAAGGGCTATCGAGTATTGAGTTGCTCTTGGTTCGCGCATTATGTTTGGTTTGTGATTGTGGGTGATTGAGTTACGGCGTTTTGAAATTTAGTTAGCCTCTGAGTTCGCCTTGGTTGAACTTTGGAGGGCTGGAGTTAGGAGCTGGAGGCATCGCTTCTAGGTAGCTATGTAGCAAGATATCATGGATGGCTAAGATATTCGCATTAGAGGAGAATGGCAGAATCATTGAGCCCTTCATGTTGTACCTCGTGTGCAGATGCGTCAATGGTAAGACTACATTCCCGCGCGGGTTGCTCAGGAGCAGAAATCTTCAGGGTAATTGGCCACTGAGAATAGATTCTGTATGTGGCTTTGCTTTGTATGACAAGAATACGTATCAGTTGACCGCGCGTGAGATATTAGAGAAGGCTGGCATGTTCACTGAGGTGCTTCGTACCGGGAGGGTTAAATTTCCAGTGGCACATTAAGAAAGGGCATACAAAGCCCCCTTCGAACTCAGACCTCGTTGCAGATGCCCTAGGTATGTCCCTCCAGTAGTGTGATCACAGACCTGCAGGCAGACAACAAACATTAGTGATCGCCCTCTCATCGACTTCACCCACTTGCAGCTAAAGGGAATACGGCGAATGAGAGTTAAGTGAAAGTGCAGGAGGCGTGATGCAGTGCTCAGCCAAAGCATGGTGAATGCCTTGCCATCTTTCAGTATTCGCAATTCCGTTTTTGGCTGAGCATTCTAGGGGCTGTCTGTTGGATGTGACGAGGACATAGGCTCAATAGGAGAAAATCAACCATGTTGGGTATCAAGAATCTGGCCGATGTGGATGCATAGCGGATGCCAATCTTTCCCATATTAGAAATTGGTAATTGGTAAATTTCTCTACATCCAAATATCGCATTTCATGAACCTGACATTCATACTGACAGAGGAAATGCAAAGAGAATGGTTCACTTGAAAGTGTACTTCTCAGCATGCTTTGGTATAAAGATAATAGAATAGGATTTTACATACAGAGCTCACCGACACGCTACTGAATATCTGCTTCTAAGCAATGACAGCCTACAGATATGATGGCAGAAAACATTTGATCTGACATCAGCTTCGCCTTCATGCGGTAGTCGAAACATGGCTGTTGCGATCTCCAATGAACTGCTAGATTCTCACTGCCGCCCCATTGCCGTCATGCATGCCCAAGTAGGAAAATGTAAATTCAAAAATGTACAGTAAACGACCGCCAATCTGTAAAGTAGATGCAAGATTCCCTATCATCACTGTAACACTGCAATGTTTCCAACAAGGCTGTGGGCATTCCCCGTGTAACAATCCAAGCCGCTGGGTCATCTTCCCATCACCCAACAAATCACCATTCACTGTGTTCACTGATACAGCAGCTCTCGATACAGATGGAAATTAGAGTCAGGTGGCAGTGCAAGCAACAGCAACAGCAGCGAACAACGGCCCTTCTTTCCCGGCCGTAGGCCTTCCACGGACGCAGATACCCAGCATCCACACCCCGCGCTGCACCGTCGAGGATCCCTAAAAGAAAATCGGATATGAGGCACGCCACAGCCGCCCGAGGTCGCATCCCAAGCAGCCTGAGTGACGCCAGACCAGGATGTGGGGGAACGCTGACAAACGGGGGGTTTCTCGTTTCTGTTTCTCTTTTTGGCTCAGGGGGAAGAAGCGCGTTCCTCATCTGATATCGCGCTTGGGAAATGGAGTTGAAAAGGGGAAAGCGTATTGTTCCATTTTATGGCGATGATATAAGACTGAACCGGAGATACTTCCTAGGTTGGAATTTTGCTGTGCTATGATCCTTGATTAGGCGTCTGACTTGAACGGCTATTTACTGATGGTTGTTTTATGGAAATGGAGTGTATTGTTGCAAAGATTTGTTTGGTCCCGGATAAGGAAGTTTTAAGATGATTTGTGGAAGGGACAATAAACGCGGGGAAAAAAGTACCTAGCAGTTCGATCTTTTGACGATCATGGAGGAATAAATTTCTATTCATAGATTGCTGCGTAGAGCCTAATGTTACACATTATTTTGTCTGTTTGACATTTGCGCTCGATCCTCGTGAGAAATGTCACTTGGAATCACTGGAGTATTACTCCATTCTCCACTATTACTGAGCCCTTGCACCAACGCCATTTACTACATGAAAAGATTCTATGTAGAGTAGTGGCATTCCGCTTCCGTTTCATAGCCTGACTGGGTTTCAAAGCTGTAAACGTTGCTTCTCTTTTCCGCGCACTGCAGGTAGATCATAATGATATGTACGAAATGCGTTGATAGCCTCAATTTATGTTCCTTGGTGAATCCGGTTACTCGTTTGTATATTAGTGAATAGATAATAAACTATTGTCGATATTTGAGGCGGCGTTATAGTTATGAAATTCGTGTTGATAAAAGATATCAAGTAGTCGTTGTAATATAGCCGTTCTGATGATTAATTCCTCAAGGCATTCCCGAAGATCGTGGCCGATGGCGACTCCTTCCAAATCTTTGTTCCCATTGACTGACAACATAGGGTGGAGGTCCTGGTGAAGCCATGTTTGGTCGCAGATACTGTGATGAATCGCTTGTAGCCACAGCCCATCCGAGACTCCTTGGTCCACTGGGTAATGCTCCTAACCCTTCCCAGCTCGCTGGCTCCCATCCTTCGGCACTAAGGCTATCCACAGTCATCATCGCTTGGTGCAAAGCCTCCAAATCTCTCACGCGTTGAGGGTCATCCAAACGTCTATGCTCATTCTCAACCCTCGCAACAACCGGGCTTGCAATACTTGCAAATTCTGGTTCTGGTGCCCGATACCATGGAGGCACTGACCATGGCAAGTCTGCATCCCCAAGACGAAACTGATTTGACGGCGTAGGAGGCAGGTCTTGATTGATTCTCCCGGCAGGCACACCGGCACTCTGAGGGCTCAAGCGGTGTTCCACAGGAGCGGTTCTTTCCACAGGTTTTCCGTAATCGGGGATGCTTAATCCCAAGGGGATGTAAGGTATCTGCTCCGGACTGATGATGAGCGGGCTTACAGGGCTTATCGGGCTGATGGGCTGCGTCCTATCCGCAACAGTTGGCGGCGCGGACGTGCCTCTTTCATGCTGTTCTCTCATAGATACCCCCAAGCTCCTCTGTCGTTGGCGAGCTTGTTCTGCTCTATCATGTTGATCATAAAGACGAGCCTGGCGTTGAGGGTCGCCTCTCGCTGGCATCAAAATCGTTGGGTGTCGAGACAGCTCTTGCTCTTGTTGCTGCTGTAGATAGAATAAACCCGACTCATGCTGTTGCCGTATCCTCTCCTCCTGAAGTCTTTCTTCCATCCTCTTGGAAGCGTATTTCATAGATGCCGTGTGTGTCTTATCTTCCGGCCGCATAGACACCCCGAACTCCACATTCACAAATATCCCCGGTGCTGGCCATCGCGATGACGTCCTCGGAGGATATCGAGGTTGTTCCCAGTTGGCCATCCTCGCAATCATAACAATCAAGCAGGCGACTTAACGCAAGACAAACGAAATATGGGGTATATTCTTAACTTATTCAGCCGCATCAACTTGTAATGGTTTGGAAGGGGAGGGGGTGCCGAAAGAGTTTTAATATGTTGCTGCCACACAACCCCTATGCATCACAGCTAAGTTAAGTAAAAGCCCCTAAGTGCGGGTGGATGGCGTGGTGACATAAGTGTGAAACTCACCCACCAAACAAGCACAAACGACGGTTCCTTTACCATGCCTGGCTTCGCGGTGCACTAAAATTGCAGCGGGCTGCGCTGGTCAGAGGTCTGCTTGACCGCTGTTGTTGGGATGTGTCCAGGCTATGTGACTAGGGCTATGGGGGAGGGGAGGGAAGGGGGTTGTTGGGGCAGGATGCTGATCCTTCGCTCGATCATGGTAAGAGGCTGTGCAGCGTGTTTCTGGCGCCAAGCCCCAAAACATCTTTGGTGGGAGCGCGACACGCTCTGCAGTGGAAATTGCTCCAACATGCGATACGGTTCATCTGAAAGAAACTCGTCGTCTGTATGGCTCATCGTAACTTATTTCTTGGTGTTTTTTGGGTAGTTGTTTTTTTGCTCAGGGTGATGAGGTGTCGTCCAAAGATACCAATCCCACCATCGCTTACCAGCTGTGTGCAGGGAGGAGGATTCAAGGGGTCGCGCAGTCTCTCTAGAGGATCATGGCCGAAATGAACCATCTTTCTTTGGATGTCAACATTCCAAACTCAGGTAAGTTCACATTCCCCTGAACCACCGCCATGGTGATCCAACTTCATGGTCGAAGGAGGAAAATGCTCAAAGTGGGCAGTGGAGTATAAAGTTAGATCTCTTGGCAGGTGCTTGTTGTACTATAGAGGCTATTCCTATCTTCATTCCTCATCCTCGAATTCCTTGAGATCTCCCCTTCTACTCACCAGCCACAGGTACGAGGGTACTTACTCAGCACTTGGAGATTATGAGAGCTCGATTTAGTTGGGCAGATCGATTGGAAGGCGCTGACTATAGGATAACGTGTGGCGATGCCATGATGTGTGGCCGTGCAGCATAGCTGCGGATTACTCGCACGGCGAACGATGCCCACAAGAAGAGTCACAAGCGAGGTCGTGAGATTAGGTCATGGTGTGGCTTTTGGCAATGGCTCTTGGAAATAACGTCAAACTAATCTATAATTTGCATACGCCGTATGAAGCACACATAAACCGTTCCATAGCCCAGCAATAGATTATGCTACTCATCTTATTTACGAACCTTAGCGAGACAGCGACGAGCAAATTATCGAATATGGAAAATGCGGGAGTTGGTGGGACGTCTCAATAGCAAACTTGTCAATTTGCTTTACCAGAATCTGATTATCGATTCATCCCAAAACAACATCTTCACTCATCTTACTACAGTAGCGTGATTCTTTTTTTCAGTGGGACATTTTGAAGGAAGCCTCTATTTTTCCTTCCAGAAAACCAAGCTTACGATAACGGAGCCCCTTACTGTCGCTTGCCATCCTCGTCTAAACAGAAATCCGGGCCTCAGCGGCTCTTTCGATCAACGCTTGTGGATTCGACTGTGCCGCAAAAGGAAATGCCAATTATGGAACAGCGTTGATCCTTGAAACATCTTCGACTTCCAAATGTCTTTCTGGCTGTCTCCGTTCCCTTTTCGAGCCGACCAAACCAATCGCCAATGCGCCCAAGCGACCCTTATGTCAAACCACAATCCACATTCTCAGGCGATGGATCTGTGCAGGAGCACTTGGGACAACTGTCTGGAGCCGGTCCCAGTAAAAAGGCACAAATTGCTTTCAAACAGAAAGTTGGCATTTAATGCTCTAGCAGAGAAATGCTACTCAAGATTTGCATCCGATACAAGAACCTCTCTCCCTGGCTCGATACGGTATAGAGTTGACGCTTGTAATATGTCTCAAGTGACCTCGTAAATTACACTGAGATCTCCAACGGCAACCTGAAAGTCTCCTACTGCAATCACCACCGGCGGGACCTCCGATGCAGGGGGTTTGAGTCTCTGTGGGTTCCTTCTCTTGACTTTCTTCAGAGCCCTCCGAAAATGCGGGAGCAGACGTGGAGTCTCCGACTGCCTTCTTAGACTCTTTGAGGACGATATTTACGGACATCGGAGTTGAGACATAGAGTGATTCCTACTTCCAAACTATCAAACTCAAGACCTTTACTGACGCGTCACAGATATCTCTTAGAATTTGCCGAGCCTCGAGCACAATGTACATGACTACCTACATGAACATTGATTCTCGAAAGCAAATCTTTCCCGTTCTTTTCATACCGTTTCTCATTTTCACAACCCCTGAGAAATATCTGCCGCTAGCTATTCATTCTTGCGAGTTTCCCTTCTTCTTCTTCAGCCTTTCATACCTACCACATATTATCTGCGTTCAGCTGAGCCGAGTACTGCCTCCCGAGATATTCTTCACATCATACTATTTTGTCTTGGGTCGGAACATGGGAAGAGAAAGACGCACTGCTCCGAAAACAACACGGGATACAACTGGTCGCCGGAAAGTGAAGTCATGCTGCCTTCAGTGAAGATAGCAATCTTTCAGAGAACTTGGATGATCTCAAGCTAAGTTCTGACTTGCGGGCTCCGTGAGAAGGATCATTTCTTGATAGCATTACTGGCTCTGGAATCACAACTATCGCAAGATTTGTCCAAATTTTAGGCGTTAATAGGATAGCAACAATGGCGTTATTTTTCCATAAGGGCAAAGAAGTATCGTTGTAAGGCACACATTTAAAACGTCAATGCTCTCCTTGTTTTTACCTATTTTTGACATCGGTAAGTGCTTCCTCAGTCTTGAAATATTTCACGACATGGGAGCTAAATTTAATCAAATTATATCTTCAAATGAAAACCCCATTTTTAATATTCTATTTTCCGCGAGAATTCTTGCTCTCTTCCATACACGCGTTCGACCTTCTTGTGCCTTGTCTCAAGTCATTGGAATCCACAATACACAACAAGCACTTGATGGATCTCAAGCGATTATAATTTGCAGAAATATCAGCAACATAATTTATAATCTGTCGTTCGCATCCGATAGAACAGTCACTCAAGCCGTTACCACATCGCCGCTGCCCATCAAAATAACCACTACCAGTACCACAGAGACCACTTTCGTCTCATGAACGTTCAACACTAGGAAATGCCAGTTGCACATCCAACCGCTTCCCCTCCTTTCTAGCTCCTCGACATCGAGGCTCGCAGCTTTTATCGATGAGAAGGATCGAATAGCTGGGCAAGGAGGAGTTTTTGAGAGGGCGAAAGCGGAAATGAAAAGGTAGGAAGAAGCTTTTAAAGGGACAATAGGTCTTCTATACTTAAGACAGGTTCTGACTGAGACATATGCGGCGCATGGCCTCTCCTTGCATCTTCTCTGTTCTTGTAGGCATTTAAGTGAATTAAAAGTACTTGTAGCGCTCAGATGTATCCCAAATCTTCGGTTCGTAATTCTACGCTAGTAACAAATGGTATTGTAGCTATCGCTTCATTACTTTTCTCCAAACATCTGCATTTACGAGCGTTTCCTGTTAAGCATATTTTTTTTATAGCCGTCCAAATGGATGAACGAAAGAAAGCAACCATCATCTCTTTGTAAGTTCATGGTTTGAGCAAAGTGAACAGTCGGACATGATAAAATCCATTAGCGCCTTTATGACGTCACATGGCGCTTTTATTCTTCCATAGGAACAATGCCTGCTTGCAGAGATTGTAAGCCTATAGTAAGATTTACTGTGTTTGTAGTTTTATTTCATCTTTGCTTTAGTGTGACACAATCTGTATAGCACCTTGAGATGATTAGGCCCGACGAGGTTGAATTGCCTATGCCCTATGAACCAGCATCTAACTTTTATGGTGGACCACCTGTTTGCTTCTGAGTGGACCTTCGCTAACTAGTCAGGGGAAGAGTGTTATTCTTGTGGCATATAAAGGCGGCTGCCCACGTCTCGAAACTTGCACTGATCCATGGGTTTGAAAAAGAATTCTGTACTGCTCTGGGCAATCCATATGTGTGACGTTTAATATGTTTCCTGCCATGTTATCGGTATTATGGATAATTTGCCGACATATACCCCCAGATACTTTCCTATCCAGGACTCTAACCCTAGCAGCTCCGTGCTCTCGTACGGCACAGCCAATTAGGTCAAGTAAATTATTCCTATCAACGGGCTACAGAAAACATGTGCTGTGCCATGGCTGCTGGGCTTCACTTTATCTTTTTTCACCGTCATGTCGCGTGTCTTCTTTCTGTATCTTGGTTCTGTAGCTTGACTTGATTGAATATCTTATAGCTCCCCCACCATGTGTGTACTTCCTTAAGGCCTCTAGACTCTCAAACATCATGAGAAAGCCATCATTGATTGCCATCTTACTTCCACTGGTTCTCATTGGTATTGGATCTCTCAGAGCGCGACATCTATACTATCGCGACCCCACATCATGTTTCTTCGATCGCAGCCGGGCATATGATAGATACTACTCCAAAGTTCGGCAGGGAGAGGCTGATACATTCGTGAATATAAGCGCATTGAAACCCTCACAGCGGACGGTCGGTGACCTGCCCTCCTCTCCACCAGTCTTCTGCATCGGGATACCTACGGTAGCGCGACCAACCGGCCATGTCTATATACGGACGACGATAGGTTCACTCCTCGCAGGTCTCAGCCCCGCAGAAAGAGATGCGATTCATCTGATGCCCTTCATTGCGCACTCAGATCCAGAGGCGCATCCCATATACACTGAACCATGGCTGAAGAATGTTGCAGACGGAATCTTGACATACCAATTCGTGGGCTCGCAGCTGCAGCATATCAGGGATTTGGAGAAGGACAGGGAAAATAGAGAGAAGCAGATTTTCGACTACGCATATATGCTGGAAGCCTGTCTTGCGGTCAACGCATCTTACATCATGACCTTCGAGGACGACGTAATTGTTCTGGACGGGTGGTTCCATAAAACGAGAGAAGCGCTGCGGGGAATTGAAGAGCAGGTAAAAATATTAGGTTTGGAAGAATGTAAGTTTTAAAAATGTCTCCCAGCACGGCGGATCCACAACGGCACCACCCTAACTCCACAAGCTCTAACAACGCCCCCCAGTTTTCTACCTAAGGCTATTCTACACGGAGCAATCACTTGGCTGGAATGCTGAGTTCTGGCACTACTATCTATTCAACTCCATTGTCATTACTGCTGCTGTCTTGTGTGTTGTGTTCATCGCTCTTCGTAAGACGCCAGCCGTGCAAAGAAATGGCCCGCAAACACTGGCCACAGCCATTATATACTGCGCCCTGGGCATTGGCTTCTTCTTTGCCTGCGGTCGAGTCTCCATGTTTCCCATGCCATATGGGATCCAGCAGATGCCAAAGTACGCCTGCTGTGCACAAGGCCTCGTGTATAACCCGGCTAGGGTGCCGCGGCTGATCAAATGGTATCGGGAAAAAAGACTGGGCTGGGTCGACAACGTGGCGGAAGAGCTAGCTGATACCGGAGAGGTCGGGTCGAGATGGGCTTTGACACCAAGTGTGGTGCAGCATGTGGGTACCTTTAGTACCAAGGGGGAAGATGAGGAAGCAGATAAGAAAGGCGAGGTCAGCGTGTCGCAGCAGAGGTGGAATTTTGCCTTCGAGCTGAATGATGCCGCGGCGTTGCGTGCAGAGCACGAGAAAGCTAACCAGGGGCACAATAGAATATGAATGCCATGTTATTGTTTTTCTTTACAAAGTTTCTTTTCTATTACACGAGTGAACATGGTGTTTCGATCGTCGATCCAGTCCACAGCTGAAACGAGAGCCGATTTTACAGGTTGAATCACGATGGGTCAGTTTATTAATCTTGAAATCTCCTAACTAGGATAGCTACAGATCGTACTCATTGCTTTGACTAAAGAGTAATAACTAGGCTTCTGCCTATGTAGGTACGAGATTTGCCTCCTGCAATGCTCCAACTTTGAACGCACCCTTTCATCACGACATCTCTGTCTCTGTCATTCCACATTTGGATCCATATATCATAACGCTTGCGGTCTTTAGTTTGTTGCTTAAACATCACTGACCATCTGTCAAAGAGTCACTCAAAGCCTCCCATCCAGCCCTGCTCCATGGTGCAACAAATATTGCCTTTTGAATGTTACCAACGGTTTTGGTCCCTGCAAAAGCATTGGACAATTCCATAGCATCCAACGTTGAGTGTGGTGGAACAGCTTTCATTGCTGTTCTCAAGGCCATGTCAGCCGCATAGTCATCTGAGCCAAAATCAGCCAACCGGCCCCAGCCATCGGCTTGACTTGGATGAAGAAGCAAATCAGTTTGTATTTCTGTCAACACGCTCTGGACAACATTCCCTTCAGAGAACGTGGCTATTGATCGCAGAACCTCGCTGACTCTTGTTTGTTCTTGGTGCGTCAAAGTATGTGTTGCTCGCAAGTCCTCTAGGGCAGTAGTGACAGCCTCCAAGCTTTCTGTATCCTTATCAAGAAGAGCAATGATCCCTAGAAGTATGACCGACTGTACATGCTCGGAATTGCTTTCAATACAATCAAATAATAGCCCTCGAGCTCTAGAGCGGGACTCATCGTCACCATTCGCCCATAAAATTTGGGCTAAGAGGCAGACTGTATCAGGATTGTTGTTAGACTCATCAAGCGCTGGCTCAAAGTAATCGAGAGCTGTTTTGGGGTTATTTGCATAGTAATGCGCTAGTCCAACCGTAAGATGAGCTGATAGCCTACATTTTTGTCGAGCCTTAGGCGAAAGCTCGTTTCCCGCATCTTCAGCACTAAGCTGTAGAGCTAGATCCCCGCTTTCAATAGCCTCTTCAAGCTGCCGGGCAGCTAATTGTGATCGTGCAAGATCAGCTTTCGCTAGTGCGTAGCGCGAAAGTGAAGCTGATGACTCTGTCACTTCATAATCTGCGTCAACTATGGTAGATATTCGTGATAAGATCTCCACAGATAGCTCAATATCATTGATTCTCTCCAGGAAGAGGGCCGATAAATGATAAAATGTCAAATCTTCTGGGTCCATGGAGTTTATCTGTTTCAGGGCAAACAGTGGCTGCACTAGATCTATTATGTTCGAGCTAGCTTTGGAGCTAATAAGGTGGTCGAATATGGACTGAGAGTACTTTCTCTTAGTAATTAAGGACGAGGAATCAGATATTTCCATGGCATGTACGAAGAGAAGATCGGCCTCTTTTCTGTTATCTGTCATCAAAGCAATGATTCCTTGTCCGATCCAAGCATGAGCAAAGTCTGGGTCAGTAGACTGAGCCCGCGTAAAGGCATCGTTGGCAAGTTGTATATCGTTTTGGAACAGGTAAAGAGCTCCCAGATTAGTCCAGGCATGTGCACTTCGTTCATTCAAGAACAAACTGCGGACGAATGAATGCTGGGCAACTTTGGGATTCAGCTCGCTTGTTACAACTCCGAGTGCGTTCCAAAACTCGGAATTTCCTGCCTCAAGTTCTATCGCTCTCTTAAAGCACCGTACGGCAGTCTTCAAGTATCTCGTGAATCTTTTCTTGAGCCCGCTGGATAGACAAGCATGCACGCGGAATTCTATCCACCCAAGATTATAAAATGCAACTGCCTGAGCGTGCACATCATGGGCTGAGGAATGTATAGCCCGTTTATAAGATAATATTGCTGCATGCAAACAGCGTGTCAGATTGATACCCTTCTCCTCGTCTTTAGGATACAACCCTCTGGCAAACACGAGGTCGACTCCCACACCATCGACATCCGTGAAGATATCAAATGCATTCTCTGCATCTCCTGCCTTTAAAATGTGTTCAATTTTCCCATGTGGAAATCCGGAGATGCGATCTTGTACCCACGAGAAAACCGAACAAGCATCTCCCACTGCACGCCAAAGATTGAATGCATCTGGGCGAGTTCTAGAAAGTTCAAGAGCGACATCGATAGCTTGAGAAGCACGCTGTACTGCATAGCCAAAGAGGCCTTTGTCAACACCTTCCCAAGCGCTCTCTACGAGGGTCTGTATTAAGGCGATCGAAATTCCTGATTCAGTTGGACGGACCTGGAGTACAGCCTTGTAGCCGTCAATCGCCTCTCCAAAATCACCTAGTTCTCTCTTGACATTTGCAAGCATGTACTTGGCAAACCATGTTTCTCCCGAGTTTATTTTTTGCGTCTCATCCTCAAAGGTTTCTGCGTGTTGAAATGCCTTTGCAGCAGCAGTGTATCTGCCGGAGTTGTGATAACTTTCACCAAGACCTAGCCAGGAATGATAATCGTGAGGAGCAATGCGTAATGCAGATTGAAATGATGCAATGCTTTTGGCATAATCTTGTTTATTCAGTTCGGCCACACCAAGCGCGGCAAATGGCCAACTAATTCCCTTTTTCTTCGACCCTGGTGCTGGTTTGACCTTTCCGGAGCTGACTACACGTTGGGCAATTATTTCCACTAGTTCCCAGTCACCCTCTGCCGCGAAAATTCTTGCTAAACGGCCCGCAGCTTCAACCTCGGATGCAGATAACTCAAATGCTTGCTGAAAGCACTTTCGTGCTCTTTTCTTGTCCTTGGAATAGTCTGCGTAGAAAATCCCCAGGCTTGTGTATACAGGAGCATGATTCCGGTTACTTTTGAGAGCCGCTATAAAATAGGAATATGCCCCACTTCTGTCCTTGCGACCTGCCTTAGATGTATCTGTATGCCAGATACACACTCCAATTCGGTACTGAGTTTGAGCAAGTAATTCTCGAGTCCTAATATCTTTCCCATCCATCTCAGGAAGACACGACTCCAGTTCATCTTTACCCTTAGCATAGTTACCAGCCAGAGCTTTGACCCAAGCAGCTTCAGCTTTTATACGGACATTGCTCGTGTCGCGTTGCAATGCTCTCTCAAGAAAGTCAGTCGCGGAAGAATAGTCTTCTTCCTCTTCATAAACCAAGCCTATACCAATCAATGCAGGCGTTGAAGTAGGTTTCCGAGACAGTAAGTCTTCGAATACGGTTTTAGCTTCCGGATGATTTTTCGGAGACTGGTAAAATACCAAGGCAGTGCCCAGAAGCGAGAGGATTGCATCAGATGAATTTTTGAATGAAATGCCAGTCTTCGTTACTTCTTCATGAATGACTCGTTTCGCAGCCCGCATGAGCTCTACTGTGCTCTCATATTCGTCAAGATATTGGTAATACTCACCCATGAGTCGATGAGCAAGTATCGACCTTGGTGCACTTGATATGCCATCAACCATAACCAGGAGTCTATCCTCCCCAATTAAGAGCGAATCACGAGCAATTGTGACGCCACCACCGTCATCATCATCATCTGCATCGCTATCGCTTGAGACATTCCCGGATGGTATGTCTTGGGCGCCTGGAAATTGTGGAGTGTTAGAGTTCTTTGCGTCGTAAATGGTTCTTACAATGACTGACCTTGTGGGTGGGTTGGAGGAGAAGGAGGGAATGGAGATATTTCAGATGACATATATCCCCGCAGAACTTGCGTAAGGCCATTCGTAGGGAAGAATGCACAATATTCGCGTAACACATTAACATCTAAGTCTTGAATACATTCTGGATCCTGCCACTCAATCCTATACCAAAGTCAGTGCTGATTAAATACTTAAATACGTATACGAGACTGGGAGAATGAATTTGACTAAAGAAAGACGTCACCTACGCTATGTCCCATGCCAGTCGAAAAGGGTGTTTGATAATGACCATATCACTGGCAAGTTTGAGCACCTTTGTTCTCTTCCTATCTCGTTCTGGCCCAGGCAGAAGAAATGATAGAGCCTCCATGCATCGTTGAAGCAGCCTCTCTTCATACTGGCGTCGAATATCATCATCGTTCGCCCAATCTATAATCTTGCTGTACAAATCTTCTAATTCGCTATCTGGTAATTGCATTAACAAAGATATAAAGCACGTATTCATAAAGTTGACTTACCACGTAGCACTTCTCGTTTAACCTCTAATGTTACTTGCCCGATTCTTGCCCCTAATCTGGTTCTTCGTTCTCCAATCTCCTTATTGATACGCTCTTTCTCCTCAAATTCTAAGATCTGAGCAATACTTTGATAGCTAAATGCTGGATGAGGGATGCGTCCTTCTAGATAGTCGTATATGGGGCTAGTCGGCAAAACAATCTCTTGAGCTTTCCTATACTGTAATCGAGTCCCCTCCTTTTTTGCACATCCAAGGAACTTATCAATAACATCCTGGCATTTGTACTTATCATCTAAGCGCACATATATCTCTGCTAATTTCAGGGCTGCCCTCTGGTATTGATCAAGCTTGTTGCCGTTCTGCTTTTCAAACAAACGAATTAGTCCCTGCCATGCTTGAGGATCTGCAGGTTTTATTTCTGTTGCAGTATTATAGGCTCTTTCTGCATCATCATATTTGGACTGCTTGTCAAGAGCAAAGCCTAGGAATATGTTTGCAAGGTAATTCTTGGGATCTCCTTGCAATAGCTTTTCGCAAAGCCCCACGGTTTCTTCATATTTCTGCGCCTTGATGGCGGCGTCGATAGCCTTCAAAGCCGTTTTTGTGCTTGACATAGCTGAATGATCCCACAAGTCTCATGGTTAGCTCGTGAACTTATAGCGGCGAAAAGCTACACCAGCTAGAAAAGTGTATGATTGAAAGGCAACTAATGTTAATTTCGATGTCATTATTTCAACTCAGCCTTGTGCCCCACAATGAGGAGGACGCGGCCGCTCCCGTCGTCCTCCTAAGCTACTTCCAGTTTATATCATAACATCACCTCCATCAATCTTTCGATGTAAACAGATCAAGTGCGCTTCCAAGTCGAGAACCGCACAACATGGCGCCATTGCGGTTGACGATTGAAAATGGTGACTTCCGTGATGCCCATGGCCGGCAAGTGACACTTCGAGGGATAAATTTGGCGGGTGATGCCAAATATCCCAGCAATCCAGATCAGCCTTCCCATATCTCAGAGAACTTCTTCAATGGAGACAATGTCGACTTTCGTGCCCGACCATTCGCCAAAGAGGATGCTCATATTCACTTCTCCCGATTGAAGCGCTGGGGCTATAACACCATACGATATATCTTTACGTGGGAGGCAATTGAGTCGGCGGGGCCTGGTATATATGATGAAGAGTGGATTCAACACACAATCGAAGTTTTGAGGTTGGCAAGGGACTATGGTTTCTATATTTTCATGGACCCCCATCAGGATGTTGTGCGTACATTTCGCCCTGAAGAAGATATGTAAGAGTAACTGTGTGTAGTGGTCTCGGTTCTCTGGCGGATCTGGCGCCCCAATGTGGACGATTTATGCTTGCGGACTGGACCCTCAAAGCTTTGCTGCAACAGAATCTGCCTTGGTCCACAACACATACCCAGAGCCAGAGAACTTCCCAAAGATGATATGGTCAACCAACTATTATAGGTTGGCCTGCGCTACTATGTTCACGTTCTTCTTTGCCGGACGAGACTTTGCTCCAAAGTGCATTATTGATGGAAAGAATATCCAAGACTACTTGCAAGACCATTTCGTAGGCGCATGTGCACATCTAGCCAAGCGAATAAACGAGTCTGGCGACTTAGTAGATGAAATTGTCATTGGCTGGGAAAGTATGAATGAGCCTAACCGGGGAATCATAGGACTCGCGGACATCTCTGTTATCCCAGAGGAACAAAAGCTTAAAAAAGGTACTGCACCGACAGCATGGCAAGCTATTTTGACGGGCTCGGGCAGGGCATGTGAAATTGATACTTTTGATATCGGAGGTATGGGACCTTTCAAGACTGGTCGAACACTTGTAGATCCACAGGGGCAAAGTACTTGGCTCGCAGCAGACTATGATGACTCCAGATATGGCTACAAACGCGACCCTGGGTGGAAACTTGGTGAGTGTATATGGGCGCAACACGGGATCTGGGATCCAAAGACGGACAGTCTTCTGAAAAAAGATTATTTCAGAAAGAACCCTAGGACTGGAGAAGTCATCGACTATGAGCAGTTTACAAACACGTATTTTATGGACCATTATCGTAAATACAGGGACGCAATCCGAAGCCACCACCCTAATTCAATTCTATTCTGCCAACCTCCCGTGCTTGAAATTCCCCCTTCCATCAAAGGCACCGAAGATGACGATCCGAAATTGGTCTACGCACCTCATTATTACGATGGAATAACTCTTATGACGAAGAAGTGGAATAGATATTGGAACGTTGACGTTTTCGGCATTTTGCGTGGCCGATACTTAAGTCCTGCATTTGCTGTTAAACTTGGCGAAACGGCGATCCGTAATTGCTTTCGTGATCAGCTCGCTGCTATCAGGAAAGAAGGTAAAGACTACATGGGAAATCACCCGTGTGTTCTAACGGAATTCGGCGTACCATATGACATGGACGACAAATATGCATATAAGACAGGCGACTATTCTAGTCAATCTGGCGCTTTAGATGCTAATCACTATGCAATTGAGGGTAGTAAAATGGAGGGCTATACATTATGGCTCTATATGTGCCAGGTAAGCCATCATGCTTCGTAATCTGAGCTTTGCTAATGAAAGGAGAATAAACATCATCTGGGCGATCAATGGAACGGCGAGGACCTTTCCATATTTTCACTAGACGACCGACCTCTGCCGTTATCTCCTATTCCAGCAAACTCGCCGGACAATGGCTCGTCAGCCTCGCTTGTGCAGAAAAATCGATCTCAAACCAAATTTGAAGCCTCCGACGAGTCTATGGTGACCCCAGGAAATCTGAAGGCAAATCTCAAAACACCCTCAATCTCGTCTCAACAGACAGATGCCCCCCCTGAGCTTACAAACTCGCCTGGGTTTCGAGCTGCTGAAGCCTATGTACGGCCTTCGTCGGTTGTGACTGTTGGGAAAGTTCTCAATCACGGATTCGACCTTCGCAACTGCGTCTTCACCATGTCCCTTCACGCTGATAAGGCTGGGTCAGAGGACCGGCCTACCGAGATATTCTTACCAGAGTTCCATTTCCCAAAGGATAAGTGCGAAATTGAGGTCTCCTCTGGGAAGTGGACTATAAGTACAGATGATGAAGATGGAGGAATGATTCAAAGGTTAAGATGGTGGCATGTTGAAGGAGAGCATCGAATTAAGGTGACAGGTGTGCAGAGGCGGCAGAATATTGCCCTTGGGAAAGAAGAGGAGGATGGCTATCTTGATCAGTGCCAACAAACAAAGTGCAGCGTTATGTAAAAGTATGACTAACGACGATATCCGCATTTAAGGCGTTACGGAAATCTGCATCCAAGGACATCCGTTATGCTATGTATATAGGGCTTCATCCTATCAGCTTTAGTAAAATGCTATAAGGCGTTTGGCGCATAGCTAATGCAAAGATTGCCTTATGAAACAAACCCTGTATAATTTAGTATATAGAGCGGAGGTGGAAGGCCAAGTATTTCAACAGAGCTAAATACATAATTGTATGTAAGCGTGTGTAGGAATGAGATGCAGGAACATGCTACTTCTATAGCAAAACACCAGACCCGACTTGACTAGATTGCTTAGTTATATTATTTCTTAGCTTCACCAGACTGGAAGACCAGGTAAATGTCCTGTACACATCATTCATAAACCAGTAACTTTCCAAAAAAACAAAGGGTCAACAAGGCTGGTATGAGAAAGTCAGCCATGATTGGCCATCTGTGCTTAGTGTGGGGCTTGTGGGCCCTAACAGCCTTGCAACCAAAAATCACCCTCGTTGCCTCAGCCTTCTTCTTGATTGTGTGAATATGTTATATCCACTTTGATACAAGCATAACAATATTCTTGTGAATCAGCTAATCTATGAGTAGCTCTACAAGCCTTATTGCTGATTCATAGTCTTTCCTTTATAGTTGCAGTTCAGCTATCTTACCTCTCGCTGCCTAAGTTCCCTCCGAGATGAGAGCCTAGCTGATACGCACATGACAAAATCAGTTCCCTTCCTTGGATAAGTTTATGCAATACCTTCGACTTCTTTAGCTTTCTTGCCCGATTCAGCATTCAGGGAGAATATATCTGTGTATCAAACTATCATGAACGGCTCCACGAATGGCCAAATGACCTACGTGGAGGCAGGCCCTGGCCACCAACATACTGGCAGTAACTCGACTTTTCTGCCTCGAATTCAACAGGCCCTAGAGCTTGTGCATAGCCCATACTCATCCAATGAGTCTCGGCGAGAAGCATCCGAGTTTCTCGAGAAGGTCAAAGCAGATGACGAGGCACCTTACCATGGCTTTACACTGGCCTCTGACAAGAATCAACAACCGGTTGTACGCCACTATGCGCTATCCCTCCTCGAGCACGCAATAAGGCATAAATGGGCAGAGTATTCTGAGGCGCAAGCAGCTGCTTTACGGAATTGGGTCTTACAACTCTCAGAGGGTATCCTGCCAGAGGATCCTTTGTACTTGCGGAACAAGACGGCACAATTATGGGTTGAGATAGCAAAGCGGAGCTGGGCTGCTGAATGGCTTGATATGGATGAGCTTTTGGTAAGATTCTGGGATCTGCCAAGCTCGATAGTTCATAAGGAATTTGTGCTCTTCGTCCTAGAAACCCTCTCCGATGAGGTTTTCAATGGGGATGATACCGTTGCCATTCTTCGAGAGGGTGCCTTGAGCAAAGCTTGTGTAGAGATATTCACGCCAGCAATAGTTCTTGCGGAAGCATTTCCCAATCGTCAAATTGGCACAAGTGTAAGGTATGGCGAAGAGGGCTGGTTAGTAAGGCTAGGTGAGCTCTTGAACCAGTGCCTCGGTGAAGGTAGCTCTCAAAATCCGCAGTATCAGAGCTGTGCTGTAAAAACACTTGCTGTCTATAAGTCTGTAATGCCATGGGCAATACCTCGGGCGATTGCCAGTGCCTCATGCGTTCAACATATGTGCACTAGTCTTGCAGCACCAAATGTCACTGTCCAGTTAGTAAGTCATCTTCCACTACTGCTGAGCTTGGTTGGTACTGTTTTAGTAGTTAATTTTTTGCCAGGCTTCCGTCGAGTCCCTTCATGCCCTCTACTCTCGGTTACAGTTCTCAGATGAGGAGTTCTTGTCATTAGTGTGCCCTATGTACACTAGCCAAATGGTTGACCTGCTTCGAAAGCTATTCGAATGGTCTGTCGTTGATCCTAGCAATATTGACGATGAGAAATATCTTTTCGCCAAAAAGTTTTCTGAGGTTTGTCCCTTGATTGTACAATTCTTATTATTAAAGTTAATATCTCATAGATGATGTCGAACCTGGGAAATTTTATCGAACAGAAAATATCGGCCATTCCCGAAGACTGCGATCTATCTAATCTTTTGAATCTTTTCCTTAGCATTGCTCAGAGTCAAAGTTTTGTGATTTCGATACCCGTCCTTGTGACCTGGACACGATTGCTGCGTTCTGAAACTATTGCCGGTTCTCCTACCATTAATCCCCTGATTGCTCCTCTCCTTGAGCTCTGCAGTTCAAGGCTCATTCGTTACGAAAGTCTACCAGAAGATTACGATGATCCGTCTCTGACCTTCCTACTTGAAGATATCGACACGATACCCGAGAGGCACGCCTTTTTGGGCAATTATCGAAGATATTCAGTACAAATAATCGAGCTCATCGTTCGTCAAAAGCAATCCGAAGCCATCTACCATATCTTGTCTCAAGTGAATCACTCTTTAGAACACATATACGATGGCCAGCCTTCTTTCAATGGTGTGTGGATACTTGAAATAGTCGAACAGCACTAACTAATAATCATAGTTGCGACATACTCGAAAGTCTCTATTGCTGTTTTACGTGTAGACTCTGACTTTACCGTGGTAGAAGCTGCGTTGAAAGGCTATATAAAGTGGCGGGCAGGTCATGGAAGTAAGCCTCAGCAAGATGTAAACTCCCTGTTTCTATATAGTTATCAAAGTCTAATGCAATTTTAGGAACAAGAGAGAGTATCGGTGGAGAATAATCTTGAAGTTTGGTGCCAAAGGCTACTGGAAATGAAGTTCGAGGTGAGAATAGAAAATTGCTAGGGTGCTCACACTTATTAATGTAATTGGGTTAGGACCCTATTATTAGGAAAAGAATCCTGCAACTTGCGGTTGCACTTTCAACCTCAGCGCTTGATAGGAAGGCAGATTTTATGCTCAAAGTACTTGAGCATATCCTAATCAGTCAACCCATAGAGCATCCGGAACACGCTGCATATTCGGAAGCTGTGAAAGAGCTACAGGCTGATAACATGTATGAGCTACAACGGCTGGCTGTCAAAATGCCGGACCAGCTACTGGTATGGTACCTTACCTAGATCATGATCAGGGCTTATGATTCGCACAGGAAGTGTATCCCCAACTCGAACAAAAAGTTCAGGAGATTGTTTCTTCGGGTACACTCGATGCAAAAAAGCAGGTCTCCTATAGAACCTTTCTGTTCACAATTATGTAGGATTTCATCACTTCTTTTATTACTCAAATATCACGACTGACATAGTTTAGTCACCGAGCTAGCAAGATTGATCCAGACGGGAGACTCCAAAAGCTCCGAGATTTTGTCATCCCAGTGCAGCAATTATGGCAAAATCGTGAATTGGATGAAGCTGTTTCATCTTTCGGGAGCTTTTGCAATCTCCTAGGGTTAAGCCGGATTAGGGATTATCTTGTAACTCGGCGCGTACATGAAATCAAGGACTGGGGTCTATATCAGCTTGACGAAGAGGGTCAAGCAATACAAAAAGAACTTGATGAACGAGTCAAGGTAGGCTTTACAACGGACAATTGCGTAAGACGATCGCTAGCTAACTGAAATTCAGGCTTTACCGCTACGAACAACTAAGTCTTTTTTGGGTTGCTCAACTGACAAGATTGACAAAGACTCACTCACCTACAAGGTATCATGCGAGTTATGGCGTGATTCTTTACCTATCATTCTTCCGAACCTACTGAAATTTTTGAGGTTTGTATCAGTATCCCTCCGATGCTATGGAATTCAATCTGACGATCTAGCCATGCACACGCATTCCATAATCCAGACAACTGGACCGGTCTGCCATCAGAGATGCGTTCAACTGTCACTCGTATCTTAACAGATCGATTTTGGCAAGCAGGCATATCGGAAGGCAGTAAGGATGACTTCTATGCACGTGTCACTGGTACAAAGCATACGTTAGAAGGCTTTGCATCCTCGATTAGAGGTGCAGTTCGAACCGTTCGAGAAGCTTGTTACTCTATCTTGTGGTGTATGAGCAAGCTAGATGTCGACTTCTACGGCTTCAATGAGCTCCCTGGGCCACTTGCACATGCGCTCTTTGCCGATGCACATTGCTTGTCATCTCACCAGTTGATATCCCTCCTGAATGTTGTGCGCCTGCTAGTTGATGACTGTCCAGTGGAACTTCGAAGCCATTTCATCCCTCCCATCCTAGCGACTTGTTTCGCTCAGATGGATGCTAAATGTAGCTCCGAATGGGAAAAGTTGACTCATAAGCAAATAGCCGCGACTGAGAGCGATAATTTGACAGAAGAAATGAAGGAAGAGAGCATCTTGAGACAGTTGACCCATACCGCTGTAATGATGATCGGTGGTTTACTAGACCCAGCGAGACTAAGTAAATATCGCCTTGGTTGTATTTCATTAGGCTAGGCTAACGCCAACAGATACTCCAGTGAAGTCAGAGACTGCTAAAGATGCGTCTACTTATGTTGGAGATAGTAACCCTGCCTCGGCCTATCCTTCAATGCGCAAGTTTTGCCTCACTTCCTCGACTATACTGGAGCCACTGTTACTTTTCTGCACACATGCCATCCGTATGCGAGATGGTCGCTGCTGTGGAGTTGTCCTTCGCGTGTTTCGTTCCATCGTTCCTGATTTTGCCGTAATTCAGGATTCGCCACTTTCCTCCACTATTCGCGAGTTCATCAGCACAGATGTGTTGAAGGCTTGCATATCTTCGCTCAACGAAGACTACTTTGTTGATGTTCAAAAGGATCTTGCTCAGCTCATCGCATCAATACTCGTATACTATTCATCCCTCACCGATACTCCGAAGCAGATTCTCCTCAGTCTGCCTGGAATCCAACCGGCATCTGTCGATAAGTGTATAGACTACGTCATGCGTCAAGGGGTGCAGCAAAGACAACAGAGAGCGCTAGTGCTGGACCTGCTTCGTGATATTAAGGGTGTTAGTATCAGCGAGCAGGGCCGTATCACGAAACCTGTTTCAGTGGTTAGAAAAGAACGGAGTAAGATGCAACAAGAGTTTATGAAAGAGTCCGCCCCCAAAATGGATAATAGACGAGCAAGCCCAAATTTGGAGGGTGTATCTGGAAGTAAGTGTATTTATGGCCAAAGCTTTGCCGACTAGAGTTTTACTTGCAACTTCTCACTCCCCATGAGAATCAAACAGTGCTAACCAGCATTCGTTTATATAGTGTTCAATGAGCAATAGTTTATGTTGGTAGGATTATTGGTCGGGTCTCACGATATATTAGAGTATTCATTTGTAAAAGAGCATGGATTTGGTTGCAGGTAATGGACACAAGGGGAGCAAATAAAAAAGAGCATTTGAAATGTGGAATGAGGCGTCAACTGGTATTGGCACATATCCCTAGACGCCAGGCCAGAAGTACTTTGCATGGATTCACAGATCTCGAGAGAGCAACACGAAAATACATGATTCCTAAAATATGCCGTTTTCCTATGAATGACTTCAACACTGAGTGAACAATTCAAAGTGCGTCGAGTTTGTGTTGTGTCTTATTTTGTTTGTTGGTGAGGGGTTAACGCTCAACTTTGCTTACACGAGTGGAAAGATATTTCTTCGCTCCACAGACAACAATGGCAGTAGTCGTCGTTGATCACTTGCCTCCATGATATGACTGCTTCTTTAATCTGGACATCGGACAGCGGTATCGACTTCAATTGAAAGCAAAACCTCTTTCGGCAGACAAGTGTGTTATGCAGATATGACTAAGAGTTGAGGTTGCATCAGGGGATCTCTAGGCCCCGGAAGCTGGGCCCAGATGTGAGATCTCGGGTTCTAAGAATCGGGGAAGCTACTGAGTTAGAGGCGGCGAATGGTACGGTAGTGGGTGGTATGATGCGGCCAGGGATCGGGCGCAGTATGCTGGGGAAAGGAGAAGCGAATTTCTCCACGGAGGCGCTCACATGTAGGAAGCACATTGATTGTCCGGTATGGAAGTTCCTATTCTAAGCATCATCCGAAAGATTTATCGCCTGGAAGAAACACTTATTGTAATAGGTGAGATGCCGCGAGATACGCATACATATGATGCCACGAAACGTCTCGTTTTCTATTTCAGCGACACATCTCCCATGTTACGGCACCTACACCTATGTACGGCAGTGCCCCCCAAAACTGCTGAAAATGCTTAGCTCAAACCTGCTTCACTGACCTCCTCCTCCTCCTCCAAGGTGGTGTAGCAGATGATGCACGTAGGCATTTTATTGTTTCCTGTCATCTATCTCGTATGCAATTTAAGTATCTGTGCCTTTTCGTCTTTTTCGACCTGCCCAAGCAGCAATCGTCAGTTTCGATACCAGACTTGGAGCCTTCCGCCTTTGCCAAGCTACGCTAGACCTTTTTTGGTTTCTTGAGAAAAGGAGCCTCTCTCCAAGCCCCTGTATGCTTGAGTCCTGCCGATATATCCAACTTAGTGTACCGTACTGTAGTTTGATAAATACAATTCATTCCTTTGTTTCGCCACCTTCATTGGTTGCACGCTTGAATGGGCAGGTGTTGACAACCGCTTTACTGGGGAAGAAGGACAACACACTGAAGTTATGCCCATTTGATGTGCATTTCCAAGGATGATGGCCCTCCATATCTCTCCGGTCCTTTGCTTCCAGACAGACCAATGAGATGGATGAGGAGAACCCTCCTGCACTAAATGCAAACAACCATCTGGCGCATTGTTTCCACCCCCTCAAAAAGGCGCCGACCCAGGCCCCCTAGCGAGCCTAGTCAAACCGGGCGGGGATAAACCACAGACACCCGGACCGCAGCTTGCATGCAAAATGGTCCCTGCTTCACCTGCTTCTTTTCGTTTTGTACTTTATTGCAATTGGATTGTTCGCCCTGTACAAAGTTACTGAATCTTTTGAATCCTGGACAAGGAAAAGATCTTCATCCTAGCCGCACTATCGTGCTTGCTGCGACATCCCAAGTCATTATCCTAAATTGTTTCTTCCTGCCATTACTTCACATCCTCGTTGACCCTCTATAAGAAACTGTTCATCTGGTATTTGCTTTTCCTACCAGTTTGAAGATTTTACACCTCCGAGACTACTACCAACGGAAGAACAGATTACGCATGGGACTTCTCCCTGCGTACAAATGTACTGGTGCGTCGCGGAAAGACAACAAGGCACAACCACAAATCGCGTGCACCACGCAGAATTCCCACATTCCGTCGTTGCCTCAAAGGGATTTCATGTAGAAGAGCATTCTGCTCATAGGCTGTAGCTTTATGGGACCTGAACTACTCGTTTCTCGGTATCACTTCCGACCTTTTGATAGGTTAAATATTATTGCGTCTCTGTGTAACCGGCTGTCTACCGGTTTCATACCCTTTGGGTACGCCTTCGAGAATAAGCGCGCTTATACCACTACCGGGACCTCTGGGCCACGATGGTATATTGTGGTAAACCATCCCGGGGCTGCCAGATGTGCAGAACCCGAAGGATCAAGGTATTCCACCATTTTACAGATCTTATTGTATTTATATTCCCAGGGTATGCAGACCAAGTAGCTAATTACGGGTTTCCACTTAGTGTGATGAGACAAAGCCTACCTGTAATCAATGTAAGAAGTCACGGCGGCAATGTCCAGGGTATAAAGACGATTTCGACATTGTCTTTCGCAATGAGACCAAAGCTACCGAGCGCCGAGCAAGACGAGGCGTTCAATTCAAGGAGTTTGGTGCTACCCATTCCAAAGAGCTCTTTCTCGATAGCCTAGATGAAGAAGAAGAACAAGATGACCCAAAGTCCTTGATCATCTCAACCTATGACTCCCGAGACGGTTTACCTGGCTATCTAGCCGTACCCACCGAGGACCAGGCACCTTGTTTCTTCATCTCGAATTTTGTCCGGATGCCTCGAGACGCGTCATCGCGTGGTTCTTTCGACTTCCTGGTACCGATCATCAAGACAGAGAAGCCGGACTCACATATATCGATTGCATTTTCCGCTGTTGCTCTGGCAGCCCTGGCTAATCGACCAAGCGCTCGGGGTAGTGGCTTGATGCTACAAGCTTTCAGTCAGTATGGCAGAGCATTAAAGGCAGTCAATATAGCACTTCAGAACCCGGCGCAACAGAAGACAGATGCTACGCTTGCTTCTATCATATTATTGGGATTCTTCGAGGTTTGTGCAAAACCCTATCTATCCGATCTCCACTAACAAAATCAGAGCATCACAGCAGAGAAATCTAATGTGATGGCATGGGGCCTCACATATTGATGGAGCAGCGCAACTCACTAAGATGAGGGGAAGGAAACAGTTAAGGACGAAGACGGGGCTAGCACTTTTCTTATCGGTTCGTCAACAAATGGTGAGCTAGGCCTGGTCTATTATTTTACAGCATCACTTACAGTCTCAGCTCATAAACTGCATGTCCCACTCCAAACCCCCCCAAGCTAGTGTCGAATGGTGGATACCCGGCCAAGACGTCACAAGGGACGGACCTGGCATAACAGTAACAAGAATCATGCTCCGTCTCGCTGAGTCTCGCTATGAAGTGAACACTCTCTTGGCCGCCTCTCCCAGGACGTCCGAGAACTTTGAGCGTGTTCTACAAATCATGAAGCGCTGCCAAGCCATGGATCACGAGTTCGTAGCCTGGGAAGAAACGCTGCCAGAAGAATGGCGGTACAAGACCGTGGCGTGGGTAGATCACGTACCTGGTGGTGATTTGTTGAAAGCGGAAGTTTGTCCTGGACGCGTGGATATCTATAGTGATTTACTTATTGCGCATGTTTGGAATCAGGCGAGAGTGTCGCGGTTATTTCTTGTAGGATTAATTATTAGATGTGCAGCGTGGGTTGGCTATCCGGTTGACTATAGGACGATGCCAGAATATACCTACTGCTCTAGGGTCGGCGCAGACATGGTAGTCGATATCCTGGCATCTATACCTTATCATCTTGGGTGGCGTATCGATGAGAACGGTGCCCTGAAACCAGGTGATCTGAGTGGGTTTGCGTCTGGGACGGACAATGTAACGAGCTCGAAGGCCTTGGGTGGATTTTACTGCATTTGGCCCCTTCTCTGTGTTACATCAAGTGACTACGCGACGGACAACCAGAGATTGTGGATTCGGGGACGCATGAACCTCATTGCAGACGTGATGGGCTTAAATCAGGCCAGAGTCATTGGAAGCGTAAGTCTCCATCACGTTGCCACCTTCTTTCTTCTACCCGTGTGGCAAGAAAGAGCCCAACCGACTAACGGAAACAGTTCCTCCTCCGCCTCCCCTCCATGATCGTGCGCCGCGACCTCATGGGCCACATGCCGCTCGGTACAAAACCACACCAAAGGGCCTCATCCACAAAACCCCCAGCCCATGTCCCCATCACCACAACCACAATCTCCAAATTCGCGGAGCCCATAACTCCGTCTCAGAGCCACCAGAACTATCAGAGCCCGAATCGTCACGGAGGAAGCAGTGCTAGCCCAGCCAGCACGACCCCACGAGCATCTCTGGCGAATGTTCATAGCCCGGGGCAAGCACAACAAGACCAGAACCAGAGCCAGAGCCAACAGGACGAGGCGATGAAGAAAGAAGAGTGGGAGAGGGAAATCAAAATAATGCTGAAGAAAGCCGCTAATTACGGCGGAGAAAACACAGAGAGCTTGATCGGAAGCTACCTGGCGCTCTGAACTATGCGTGTACCGCTAGCTATAGCTTTTTATTTTTTATTTTTTTACAGCGAGGATGTATATTAGGCAGCGAATGGTGTTCTTTAGGATGGGGAGTTTCATGAAATCTGGGAACTTGGATATGCCCTGGGTTGGCTATCTTTGGTAGGGATTTTTGGATCGGGTTGACGGATGGAGCCAGGTAGAGCCTGTCATGGCCAAAGTTTTTCGTGAAAGCTTTTGCTTCAAAGTTTGTACTTAAAGGGAATTCAATGAGAATTCTTCGGTCTGTGTGTTAGTAGCAGCACTCTAAGCGCTAGGATAGCCTTTCCACAGGGCGAGGGAGGGGCTTTGTGGTAACGCTTCCCCCATTGCACGTCATGTAATATGGTCGGGGGTTGAACGGGGTTAGGTCGTGAAGGGAAGTGCAAATCACGTCTTAGGATGAGGGATCGAGCGGATGGTTCTCAGGAACCGGGGAATTGCCTGGAAAACCCCAGCGCTTGCTTCTATTCACTGTTCCGTAATCATTTATCTGGCCTCATGCAAAGGAAAACCCCGCCGTGATTTCAAATCTGACGTTAGGTGAAGACCTATTACCCCGTAGCCTTTCCTCTCCTAAGAGCCATGTCCCGTAAACCCTGATTGCAGTGTTGGATCACCCGCCATACTGAAAGTCAAGAAATTACACAATTTTTCATGAAGGCAAATAATAGAACCAGCACTGAGTAGGCCGACTCGGTTGGTCAATTAATGCCACATGTTCGCTAACTGCTACGCCACAATTTGCTAGCTCGAGCGTATTGAAGAGCAGTGGTGTATCAAAGAGCAACGTATGAGAAAAAGAAAAAGGGCCTGGGTATCATGAATTGTGTCATCGTTATTTCGTCTTGCTGCCAATGCTCGGGCTAGGTGATGCTCTCGAGTGTCTGAAAACCCCTGGGTCAGCCACCTGTTCTTGACAACTAGTGATACGCAGCACACAGCTCGCACGATTTGTGCAAGCTATCTGGGAGTCTGTAGATACTCAGGCTTGCGAGAATAAACTTTCTACAGCAGCTTAAAAATGAAACTTACGGCTTCCTGCTCTCAACTTTGCCATGCTCTGGAGCTTCCTTATTCCAGAGCCTGCTCTTATATCCTGGCCACGAACTCAGGTTCCATGCCTTTACCAGTATGCCTTGAGTTTTATCCACATAGTTCTCGTTCTTGATCTCCTTGACTCCAACCTTCACACCGTCCTTTGTAAAAACTACGTTCTTCGATTGCATCTTGTCGCTGGCGGCATGGCCAATTTGAGTGGCGGCGAGGAAGATGTGGTAGGCTACAAACGCAAAGCCTGCAAGAACAACTAGAAGGACAATGACTGGAAGAAGCTTGCTAGTTATATTTGTCAGCATTATATTAGAACATAGTGCAGTGCAGGAGAATTGATCGAAGTGCAATGCATGTCTCAGTTGTTAGGCATCTTGGTGTTGAACCGGAACCTGCACAAAGCGCTTTATAACGGTTTGCAGCAAGAGAACATGATTAATCCTGCTACATGGAATATGCAGGTGGACAGAAAAGCAAATTTACCAGATATGCAGATAGAGGAGGAAAAGTATTGGCCTTACCTCAAGGCTGAGCGGGGTGGTGGCGGTGATGTTGGCTTTGAAGATCCCCAAGCCATAATGAAGAATGTTAAATGGAACGAGTGAATGTGGTAAGAACTTGTTTTTGATATGTGCCCAAATCAGACCTGTGCAGAACGAAGCACTATGTACAGAGCGAACTATTTATCTTCGACTCAGGTTGGTGATAGTTGGTTCTAAATTGCGAGCTGAAGTTGGAGGCTTGCTTTCACGTGACGAGGCCCAGTACGCTAAATTGATAACAGGGAGGAACGTGAATTCAGAAGCGAAATACGAAGCCCATTGGACACTTTACCACTGCGATTTGATCTCGAATGCGCCGTACTTTGATGTCATGAGAAGAAGTGTCCATATCACTAGCTAATTCTAGTTTGCAATTATTGGTAACGAACTCGAACTACTTCCTGCCTAGAGTATATGGAAACGTGTTCCTTGAGCTAACACTTTCGTCCTAGGCCACTCCAGAGCTATATTTCACTCATTCCAGAAGTCAAGCTGTCTTCAAAACATATACGTCCCCGACTTCTGCGCATATCCTTTATTCTACATCTGAACCACAAGCTGGTTCAGAAAGAATACTAATTTGACTATGGCGGCTCCTCAAGAGGGATACCCACCCCAAGGCTACTCCTCGGATCCATATGCCCAGCAAGGCCAGCCACTTCTTGCTGGCTCTCCTCCTCCCACTGGAGCACCGCAACCTGAAGGAGGAAAGAAGAAAAAGAGGGGCTATGCACAACAAGCTTATGATTTTGGAGGGAACTCTGCTCTTACACAACCACAAGCTCCAGTAGGCGGCGGTGGTTTTCAGCACCTAGGGGCTCAAGATCCCGCATACGGCGCATATCCCGCGCAACAAGAATATGGTGCACAGTATGGTGCGCTCAACCAGAGCGCGCACTGTTGCTGGGCAACCTGGAAATTATGGAAGCCCAGGGCCGTATGGTGCTGGGGTAGGAGGTTATCAACCACCCGATGCTGGATACCCCGGGCCTGGACAAGCTCCTCCTGCTCCTGGTGGAGTTGCTGGAATTACCCAGGGAATGGGACACATGGGACTGAGTGGTGCTCCGCCAGTTGCCCAGCCTCAGCAAGCTCCTGGTAGACCACAAGTCTTGAATCAACTATACCCTACCGACCTGCTCAATCAGCCTTTCAACGTTGCAGAATTAGATCTTCCACCCCGCCAATTATCTTGCCCAGTAACGTGAGTTGTGGAGACTATATTCGCGATTAAGCTGCTAACAGTCTTTCAGTCCAGCGTTACACAATCAGAGCACTCTAATTGCCCCCAAAATATGTCCGCTCGACACTTAATGCTGTTCCAACTACACATTCGTTACTCAAAAGTCGAAACTACCATTTGCGCTCGTCATTCAGCCATATACCTCTACACGATGTTGATGATCCAGTTCCAATTGTCGAAGACCAGGTCATTTCTCGTTGCCGGAGATGTCGATCATATATTAACCCTTATGTGACTTTCCTTGACCATGGGCATAGATGGAGGTGTAATATGTGCAATCTCACAAACGATGTTCCTCAGGCCTTTGACTGGGATGCGGCAGCACAAAGAGTGTTGATCGATGGTCAAGAGCCGAGCTGAATCATGCAGTTGTGGAATTCGTCGCTCCCCAAGAATACATGGTTCGCCCACCTCAGCCACTCGTATATCTCTTCCTTTTCGACGTTAGCTTTGCTTCCATATCATCTGGTCTTCTTGCTACAGCAGCGAGAACCATTCATGACAGTCTCGACCGGATACCTAACGCTGATAGACGTACACGTATAGGCTTCTTGGCTGTGGACGCAAGTCTGCATTATTTCGCTGTTCCTAAGGATTCTGAAGAATCTGGAGAGACTCAAATGCTTGTTGTTAGTGATCTGGACGAACCATTCCTTCCGATCCCTACAGATCTTCTAGTGACTCTGTCAGAAAGTCGGTTAAACGTTGAGAAGTTCCTTCAGACTCTACCTGCAATGTTCCAAGAGAACCAAAATGCTGGATCCTGCATGGGATCTGCTCTTCGTGCCGGCCATAAGCTCATATCTCCACTTGGTGGCAAGATGGTGGTTGTCTCAGCTTCTCTCCCTAATGTTGGATATGGAAAATTGGAGATGCGCGAGGATAAGAAGC